>CM062294.1:243100037-243353035 GCA_031216915.1 Pictodentalium vernedei | reverse complement strand
TAAACCAAAAGGTCCCTAGTTCGATTCTGACCATTGTGCGCTTGGGTAATGCACTTCATCTGATTGCCCCTGTGGGGGGGGGGGGGGGGGGGGGGTATGGTGGTGCTCTGTACTATCACATATCAATGGTGTACTTCCCTTCAACCAAAGCTAACCATGCTTTGTGCGGAGTTAGTACGATAGGGAGTATGACAGATCCTCGGTGGTTCTCTTCGAGTCCTCTGGTATCCTCTACCTGTAAAACTGTCTGCCATGATGTGCCCTTTCCGTCTCATTAACATTTTGTCATGGGTAAAAATGCTTCTGCCATGAAAATAAGTGAAATTTTTTTTATTTTTTTTTTAAATTCAAACTTAACTTTTGAATGGGATATAGCACCAAAATATATTCACAGTGGCCTATTGATGGCCAACTTAGTTAAGTTTGGTCAAACTATCTCCTATAGATCTTTTTTATGGCTTCAGTGAAAGAGAGAGAAAGTAAGACAGTGATATGGAAGAATTGATAATGGGGACTGGAAGGTTATAAGGATAAAAAAAACAAACAAGAGGCCCCAGGGGGCCTGAGGGTGCTCACCTGACATGGTAGCCTAAATATCAACAAGTTGCATCTGCTCCTCCTAAGACAAGCTTATACCAAATATCCAAAGATTCTGACCAGTGGATCTAAAAAAAAAAGGATTTTTAAAGAATATTCCTCATATTGAACTAAGTTATAATTCGGGCTCCCATAGGGAGCCCATATATGAACCCAGGGACTTGGCTTTAACAAACTTGAATCCCACCCCCCCCCCCACCCCCCTCCCCCCCCCCCCCCCCCCCCCCATAGGATGTTGCATACCAAATATCAAAACATTCCGACTGCTGGATCTGAAGAAGAAGATTTTTAAAGAAAATTCCTCATTTTGAACTAAGTTATCATTCGGGCTCCTACATCGAGCCCAAATATGGACCTAGGGACATGGCTTGAACAAACTTGAATCTCACCCCCCTAAGGATGCTGCATACCAAATATCAAAACATTCCGACTGCTGGATCTGAAGAAAATTTTTAAAGAAAATTCCACATTTTGAACTAAGTTATAATTCGGGCTACCACAGTGAGCCCAAATATGAACCCAGGATTTGGCTTGAACAAACTTGAATCTCACCCCCCTAAGCATGATGCATACCCAATATCAAAAGATTCTGCCTGCTGGATCTTGAGAAGAAGATTTTCAAAGAAATTTGCCTGAAATGCACTAAGTTCAAATTAGGGCTCCTATACTGAGACCAAATATAAACCCAGGGGGCCGATTTGAACAAACTTGAATCAGATCCACCCCACAATGTTGCATACCAAATATTAAAAGATTCTGCCTGCAGGATCTGGAGAAGAGGATTTTTTAAGAAATTTGCCTGAAATGCACTAAGTTCGAATTCGGGCATCTATAGTGAGCCCAAATATGAATCCAGGGGGCCGATTTGAACAAACTTGAATCAGATTCACCCCACAATGTTGCATACCAAATATCAAAAGATTCTGCCTGCTGGATCTGGAGAAGAAGATTTTTGAAGAAATTTGCCTGAAATGCACTAAGTTCGAATTCGAGCTTCTATAGTGAGCCCAATATGAATCTAGGGAGCCAATTTGAACAAACTTGAATCAGATCCACCCCACAATGTTGCATACCAAATATCAAAAGATTCTGCTTACTCGATCTGGAGAAGAAGATTTTTGAAGAAATTTGCCTGAAATGCACTAAGTTCAAATTTGGGCTCCTATACTGAGACCAAATATAAACCCAGGGGGGCCGATTTGAACAAACTTGAATCAGATCCACCCCACAATGTTGCATACCAAATATTAAAAGATTCTGCCTGCAGGATCTGGAGAAGAGGATTTTTTAAGAAATTTGCCTGAAATGCACTAAGTTCGAATTTGGGCTTCTATAGTGAGCCCAAATATGAATCCAGGGGGCTGATTTGAACAAACTTGAATCAGATCCACCCCACAATGTTGCATACCAAATATCAAAAGATTCTGCCTGCTGGATCTGGAGAAGAAGATTTTTGAAGAAATTTGCCTGAAATGCACTAAGTTCGAATTCGAGCTTCTATAGTGAGCCCAAATATGAATCTAGGGAGCTGATTTGAACAAAGTTGAATCAGATCCACCCCACAATGTTGCATACCAAATATCAAAAGATTCTGCCTACTCGATCTGGAGAAGAAGATTTTTGAAGAAATTTGCCTGAAATGCACTAAGTTCGAATTTGAGCTTCTACAGTGAGCCCAAATATGAATTTAGGGAGCCGATTTGAACAAACTTGAATCAGATCCACCCCACAATGTTGCACACCAAATATCAAAAGATTCTGCCTGCTGGATCTGGAGAAGAAGATTTTTGAAGAAATTTGCCTGAAATGCACTAAGTTCGAATTCGAGCTTCTATAGTGAGCCCAAATATGAATCCAGGGGGCCGATTTGAACAAACTTGAATCAAATCCACCCCACAATGTTGCATACCAAATATCAAAAGATTTTGCCTGCTGGATCTGGAGAAGAAGATTTTTGAAGAAATTTGCTTGAAATGCACTAAGTTCGAATTCGAGCTTCTATACTGAGCCCAAATATAAACCCAGGGGGCCGATTTGAACAAACTTGAATCAGATCCACCCCACAATGTTGTATACCAAATATCAAAAGATTCTGCCTGCTGGATCTGGAGAAGAAGATTTTTGAAGAAATTTGCCTGAAATGCACTAAGTTTGAATTCGGGCTTCTATAGTGAGCCCAAATATGAATCCAGGGAGCCGATTTGAACAATCTGGAATCAGATCCACCCCACAATGTTGCATACCCAATATCAAAAGATTCTGCCTGCTGGATCTGGAGAAGAAGATTTTTTTAAGAAATTTGCCTGAAATGCACTAAGTTCGAATTCAAGCTTCTATAGTGAGCCCAAATATGAATCTAGGGAGCCGATTTGAACAAACTTGAATCAGATCCACCCCACAATGTTTCATACCAAATATCAAAAGATTCTGCCTGCTGGATCTGGAGAAGAAGATTTTTTAAGAAATTTGCCTGAAATGCACTAAGTTCGAATTCGAGCTTCTATAGTGAGCACAAATATGAATCTAGGAAGCCGATTTGAACAAACCTGAATCAGATCCACCTCACAATGTTGCATACCAAATATCAAAAGATTCTGCCTGCTGGATCTGGAGAAGAAGATTTTTGAAGAAATTTGCCTGAAATGCACTAAGTTCGAATTCAAGCTTCTATACTGAGCCCAAATATGAACCCAGGGGGCCGATTTGAACAAACTTGAATCAGATCTACCCTACAATGTTGCATACCAAATATCAAAAGATTCTGCCTGCTGGATCTGGAGAAGAAGATTTTTTAATCTTTTTCCCATTGACTACAGTGTTAAAAAGTGCTGAAAAAAGTACCTTGTGATCAAACCGATAGGGATTTTTAGCTCACCTGAGCGAAGCTCAGTGGGAGCTTTACTGATCGTGATCTGTCCGTCGTCCGTCGTCCATCGTCCGTCGTCCGTCCGGCATTAACTTTACATTATCGACTTCTCCTCCTAAATCACTAGCCCAATTTTATTCAAATGTTGGCTAAATATTTATTACCTAATGCCAATTCAGATTTGTTCAAATGAAGTTGCCCCTCCTCTTGGGTGGGGCCACGCCCCCAAGGGGCACCAAAATCTTTGAAAATCTTCTTCTCAAGAACCAGCAGTAGCAGACACTTGATATATGGTATGCCGCTTCCTTTTGAGGTGTAGACTCAGATTTGTTCAAGAGAAGTTCGAGGGATAATATTTGGCATTGTTATGGGAGGGGGAAAAATTTTGGCCCCGCCCTAAATTTCTATTTTCTGAACCGAAGGCCGATTTGAACCAAATTTAATGTGAGGACTTATTGGGTCATAAGTACTTGATTTATGCCAAACAAATTTTTCCCACAGCCCCGTGGGAACCTTAGGAGCTGAAAATAGAAAAAATTTAAAACGCCTATATCTGCAAAACTGCACGGCACTGAGAATTTTTATTTGGTGTGAAGCTTCCTTAGGACCAACAGAAAGGATTGGTCAAAAAAAATTGCCATCGGTTTTATCATAGGTTATAGTTTCGGGACTTTGAAAAAGTGCTGAGTCAGCACTTTTTAACACTGTAGGCAATGGGAAAAACATTCAAAAATCTTCTTCTCCAGATCCAGCAGGCAGAATCTTTTGATATTTGGTATGCAACATTGTAGGGTGGATCTGATTCAAGTTTGTTCAAATCGGCTCCCTGGGTTCATATTTGGGCTCAGTATAGGAGCCCGATTTCGAACTTAGTGCATTTCAGGCAAATTTCTTAAAAAATCTTCTTCTCCAGATCCAGTAGGCAGAATCTTTTCACATTTGGTATGCAACATTGTGGGGTGGATCTGATTCAAGTTTGTTCAAATCGGCTCCCTAGATTCATATTTGGGCTCACTATCGAAGCTCGAATTCGAACTTAGTGCATTTCAGGCAAATTTCTTCAAAAATCTTCTTCTCCAGATCCAGCGAGCAGAATCTTTTGATATTTGGTATGCAACATTGCAGGGTGGATCTGATTCAAGTTTGTTCAAATCGGCCCCCTGGGTTCATATTTGGACTCAGTATAGGAGCCCGATTTCGAAAGTAGTGCATTTCAGGCAAATTTCTTAAAAAATCTTCTTCTCCAGATCCAGTAGGCAGAATCTTTTCACATTTGGTATGCAACATTGTGGGGTGGATCTGATTCAAGTTTGTTCAAATCGGCTCCCTAGATTCATATTTGGGCTCACTATCGAAGCTCGAATTCGAACTTAGTGCATTTCAGGCAAATTTCTTCAAAAATCTTCTTCTCCAGATCCAGCGAGCAGAATCTTTTGATATTTGGTATGCAACATTGCAGGGTGGATCTGATTCAAGTTTGTTCAAATCGGCCCCCTGGGTTCATATTTGGGCTCAGTATAGGAGCCCGATTTCGAAAGTAGTGCATTTCAGGCAAATTTCTTAAAAAATCTTCTTCTCCAGATCCAGCAGGCAGAATCTTTTGATATTTGGTATGAAACATTGTGGGGTGGATCTGATTCAAGTTTGTTCAAATCGGCTCCCTAGATTCATATTTGGGCTCACTATAGAAGCTTGAATTCGAACTTAGTGCATTTCAGGCAAATTTCTTAAAAAATCTTCTTCTCCAGATCCAGCAGGCAGAATCTTTTGATATTTGGTATGCAACATTGTGGGGTGGATCTGATTCAAGTTTGTTCATATCGGCTCCCTAGATTCATATTTGGGCTCACTATAGAAGCTTGAATTCGAACTTAGTGCATTTCAGGCAAATTTCTTCAAAAATCTTCTTCTCCAGATCCAGCAGGCAGAATCTTTTCATATTTGGTATGCAACATTGTGGGGTGGATCTGATTCAAGTTTGTTCAAATCGGCCCCCTGGGTTTATATTTGGGCTCAGTATAGGAGCCCAAATTTGAACTTAGTGTATTTCAGGCAAATTTCTTAAAAAATCTTCTTCTCCAGATCCAGCAGGCAGAATCTTTTGATATTTGGTCTGCAACATTGTGGGATGGATCTGATGCAAATTTGTTCAAATTGGCTCCCTAGATTCATATTTGGGCTCACTATAGAAGCTTGAATTCGAACTTAGTGCATTTCGAGCAAATTTCTTAAAAAATCTTCTTCTCCAGATCCAGCAGGCAGAATCTTTTGATATTTGGTAAGCAACATTGTGGGGTGGATCTGATTCAAGTTTGTTCAAATCGGCTCCCTAGATTCATATTTGGGCTCACTATAGAAGCTTGAATTCGAACTTAGTGCATTTCGGGCACATTTCTTAAAAAATCTTCTTCTCCAGATCCAGCAGGCAGAATCTTTTGATATTTGGTATGCAACATTGTGGGGGTGGATCTGATTCAAGTTTGTTCAAATCGGCTTCCTAGATTCATATTTGTGCTCACTATAGAAGCTCGAATTCGAACTTAGTGCATTTCAGGCAAATTTCTTCAAAAATCTTCTTCTCCAGATCCAGCAGGCAGAATCTTTTCATATTTGGTAAGCAACATTGTGGGGTGGATCTGATTCAAGTTTGTTCAAATCGGCCCCCCTGGGTTTATATTTGGCTCAGTATAGGTGCCCAAATTTGAACTTTGTGCATTTCAGGCAAATTTCTTAAAAAATATTCTTTTCCAGATCCAGCAGGCAGAATCTTTTGATATTTGGTATGCAACATTGTGGGGTGGATCTGATTCAAATTTGTTCAAATTGGCTCCCTAGATTCATATTTGGGTTCACTATAGAAGCTCGAATTCGAACTTAGTGCATTTCAGGCAAATTTCTTAAAAAATCTTCTTCTCCAGATCCAGCAGTCAGAATCTTTTCATATTTGGTATGCAACATTGTGGGGTGGATCTGATTCAAGTTTGTTGAAATCGGCCCCCTGGATTCATATTTGGGCTCACTATAGAAGCCCGAATTCGAACTTAGTGCATTTCAGGCAAATTTCTTAAAATATCTTCTTCTCCAGATCCAGCAGTCAGAATCTTTTCATATTTGGTATGCAATATTGTGGGGTGGATCTGATTCAAGTTTGTTCAAATCAGCCCCCTGGGTTTATATTTGGGCTCAGTATAGGTGCCCAAATTTGAACTTAGTGCATTTCAGGCAAATTTCTTTGAAAATCTTCTTCTCAAGATCCAGCTGGCAGAATCTTCTGATATTAGGTATGCACCATGCTTGGGGGGTGAGATTAAAGTTTGTTCAAGCCAAGTCCCTGGGTTCATATTTGGGCTCACTGTGGAGCCCGAATTATAA
Organism: Pictodentalium vernedei; assembly: GCA_031216915.1. Lineage (NCBI taxonomy): Eukaryota > Metazoa > Mollusca > Scaphopoda > Dentaliida > Dentaliidae > Pictodentalium > Pictodentalium vernedei. Next base: position 243,346,200 of record CM062294.1, on the reverse strand, counting down.
CTTAGTTCAAAATGAGGAATTTTCTTTAAAAATCTTCTTCTCCAGATCCAGCAGTCGGAATGTTTTGATATTTGGTATGCAGCATCCTTAGGGGGTGAGATTTAAGTTTGTTCAAGCCATGTCCCTAGGTCCATATTTGGACTCACTGTGGGAGCCTGAATGATAACTTAGTTCAAAATGAGGAATTTTCTTTAAAAATCTTCTTCTTCAGATCCAGCAGACGGAATGTTTTGATATTTGGTGTGCAGCATCCTTAGGGGGGGTGAGATTCAAGTTTGTTAAAGCCAAGTCCCTGGGTTCATATGTGGGCTCCCTGTGGGAGCCTGAATTATAACCTCGTTCAATATGAGGAATATTCTTTAAAAATCTTTTTTTTTGTTAGATCCACTGGTCAGAATCTTTGGATATTTGGTATAAGCTTTTCTTAGGAGGAGCAGATGCAACTTGTTGAAATCAATTCTCTGGGTTGATATTTAGGCTACCATGTCAGGTGAGCGCCCTCAGGCCCCTTGGAGCCTCTTGTTTTTTAACCATTCTATTCTACTGGATAAAAGTAAGCTTTATACAAAATAAGAATTTTCTGTGCTGTGTAGTTTTGGAGATATGGCAGTTTTAAGGTTTTTCCTACTTTTAGCTCCTGAGGTTCCCACGGGGCAATGAGACTTATGACCCATTATCATCTCATATCAAATTTGGTTCAAATCGACCTCATGGTTCTGAAAATAGAAATTTTAGGCGTGGCCAAAATTTTTGCCCCTCCCATAACGAAGGCAAATAATGCCCGACAAACTTCTCTTGAACAAATCTGAGTCTACACCTCAAAAGGAAGCTGCACACTGAATATCAAGTCTTTGCTACTGCTGGTTCATGAGAAGAAGATTTTTTAAGATGTAGGCACACTTTTTGGGCGTGGCCTTACCAAGGGGCGTGGCAACTTGATTTGAACAAAATCGAATTGCGATGTCGTAACAAACTATTATATCAAATATCAATTAAATTGGTTCAGCGGTTTGGGAGGAGAAGACGCAAACACCATGTTCACGGACGACGGACGGTGAGTGATCACTATAGCTCTCCTGACTGAAAGTCAGGTGAGCTAAAAACAAGTGCACCTGACTTCTCCCCTCCCAGGTTTTACCAAGAATTTAGGATCAAAAGTGCAATAGTGATCATCACACCTGTTGTCTGATGACACTATTGCCCAGTTCTTTTTATGGATTGAGGGAGAGATAGTGTGAGAGGGAGAATAGATAAGGAGCATGAAGATATAAGGATGAAAAAACAACAGGCTCTCAGCCTAGACAGCTCTGCCCATGGGAAGCTAAATACAAAACAAGAATCATAGTGTTACTGTTTGTGACCTTAACCTTCATGATATGACAATGGGTCAAGGGCATGACATGTTTGATTATGGATAACAACTGTGTGAAGTTTGATATGATCTTGGATCAAAGTCGTGACACACCTTTGGGTCAAGATAAAAAATTGTACCAACTATGAATAAGATCTGTCAATCATACCAAGTTATGTGGACCAGACAAGGGCTGGATAACAATATAAAAGGTTTGCTGTCTGTCACCTTCATGATATGACCTTGGATTACAACACACCTTTTGAATCAAAATTGCAATAATAGTACCAAGTTTAAATAAGATCTGTCCACTATACAAAATTATATGTATCGGAGAAGGGCTGTATAACAATATCAAAACTTTTGCTGTTTATGACCTTGACCTTGATGATAAAACCATGGATCAAAGTTGCGAAACACCCTTGAGTCATGAGCAATAATTGTACCACATATGAACAAGATCTGCCAGTTAGATCAAATTTTATGGACTGGACAAAAATGATAGTAAAATATCAAAGTTTTCTTGACTGTTCCCTGATCTATGGGGCCAGTGACCTTCACCTTGAGAGTACAGACCTCTTTATGACTGATGACACACTACCTAGTGACAATACATATGGTTACAAAGTTTTGTTAAAAGATATTCAGTGGTTAAGAAATTATGGTCCTGACAAACAAAATATTGATGACAACTTAGCATTAGAAAAGCTCTGCTGACATTTTGTCAGGTGGAGCTAAAAAAAATCAAGTGCACCTGATGTCTCCTCTCTTCCCCAAGCTTTTGCCAAAGAGTTTAAAGATCAAAACTGTAATAGTAATTATCAAACTTTCTATCAGGACTTTTAAATGCCTTGCCTTGCAAGGAGAAATCTAATATCAGCTAAAGACAAAGAAAATTTTAAAAGTGAAAATGTGTTGAAGGCAATCATGGACCATATGGGAACTCATATTCAAATGAAAGTTACTTAACTGGTAGAGTGCCAAGTTATTTTTAGCCAAAATCTTATACACATGTCTTTGCCTTGTTACAATTTATGGGAGAGTGCCTGGGCACTCTCCCATAAAATGTAACAGGGCACACCCTGACAGACTAAATAATATCACCTCAAAGATAATACAAAGCACATCCACTGAATATGAGCCTTCAAGTTGTGGTACCTGCACTTCAGAATAAAGCCCAAATATGGGCTTCCAGCACTCTACCAGTTAAAAAACTAACACTGTATCTGAAAGCAAATTGGAACTTTTCATCAAGACAGACAAACAAAAAAAAAGCAAAACAACTTCACAAGTGTTTATTCATGCACTGCTGGAAACATATTCAACAAAATATATGTATTACAAAAACAGGTTTTGGGGGATAACAAAAAAGATATATGTTATATACAGTCAATCATAATACCTGGAATTCTGAGATAAATGCACTAAAAACGCAACAAAAACATTTGTTTAATAAAAATATGAAGGTCAAGAAATTCAAGAATACAAATCATGGTTGGCAAGTTTTTTCATGCAGTCACACTGAATGGATTGCATTTTAAATGTGTTGGTGTTATGGAATAGACAGCCACAATATAATTTTGCTCTGCAGGCCTTTTTGCTCCAGTTTTTAGGCTAAAAAGGGTTTTGCTTCTCAGGCAATCCTTCACTGAAATTGAACCCCATCATTGGACATTTTTATTGCTTTGCAGTGTCTACCAATGTTACTACCAAATTGGGAGACACAAAAGTTTATTTATGTAACTGCAATCTGAAGAGCATAACTAAAGGCACAAAACAGTTTCTTTTTTAAATTAAATGAGTTTATTTCTAAATACATTGCTTTGTATTATGCACTTTCTTTACATTTTGTGTACTGAATGTGAACAATAATAAATTGTTCATTTCTATATGTAAATAAATGAAATATTTTCATTATTGCTATTATAATAATTTAAAAAAAATTATCTGGTTTTCTTAGAAAATGGAACAGTAGAGGTGAACAATAATTTTTGGTATAATTTAAGGAATGTGCTCATGTTTAAGTAAAAATGTAACTCTGCACATATCATATTCAAACTACTAATGAACAAAGGGGCACAGGTGTTAAAGGAATTGTTATTTTACTTATACATGTATGAGAAAATACTTTACAGCATCATCAGCAACTTTGTTGGATGAAGGGTTAATTACTCGTAGGGTGAGATCTTACTGCATATTCATACCATACATTATTTGTTAGCTTCAATATCGCCCAAGATTAGCATCAAACTTGGCTGATATGATGCTGATCTTGGGTGATATGAACCAAGCCAGAGTCCCCCCCACCCCCCCCCCCCCCCCCCCACCCCAATGCATTGCTAAGTGCAGCAAATCTGAAAAATTGGCGAGACAAAGCATGGTGGAGTAGTTTGAAGCCAACTTTTGTATGATGAGGAATTAATAATAGCAATACCTAATGATTAGGTTGATGAAGGGAAGAAAGAACACTGTTGTACAGAAAATTCATCATAAACTACGATTGTGAGTCGTAAGCAGAGATTTGGCGAAGTGGGAGAGGAGGTAGTTAAAAATTTTAACATATCTGCTAATTTTTGTAATCATTTGTTTTAGTTTAATAAATAACAAGGTTATTACTTGGTTAGTTTCATATCAGCCAAGATATCAGCTCTCGGTAACTTCACATCAGCCTTCAACCTTTGGTCTCGAGACGATATGAAGTTACCTCAAGCTGATATCTCAGCTGATATGGAACAAACCAAGACCTTCAAATATACAGGAGTTTTAACCCTTACCTGGAGGAATTCTAAATTATTTTTCAAAGTTGATTTGTAAAATGAGCATTTCTATTCCAAGATACCAAGCTACCAGCAGGGTGGGGTGGGGGGGGGGGGGCTTAGTTTAGAAGGATTCTACTGATAATAGTTTTGTTACAATTTATTGGTGAGTTCCACCAAACTGGCACTCTCCAATTAATTGTAACAAAACAATTTTATATGAATAATTATTTTTTCTGCAACTTCCAAAGCAACATGTGATGCATAGTAGAACACCACTAAAGTGGCTTTCAGCACTTTTCAATAGAGCCATGATAGGGGCTTCTACCACTCAACCAGTGAAGAGCTCAGATAATTTTTAACAAATCACATCATGAAACAACAGCATTTTCTTGTCAAGTATTGGCTGCCTATACAGGCAATCAATACTTAATCAGAAACTATTGTAAAGGGTAGTTTCTGTTTTTCAGTCACATCATGTCAGGCAGTTTGACGGGTGGAGGAAACCAGAGTACCTGAAGAGAACCACTAAGCAGTGGTATGGAACTGTGTGACTTTACAATGTACTAACTCTGCAGAAGCTGCATCTGAAGACAAATGCACTATTGACATGAAGAATACCTTAGCACATAGAGCACCATGCTCCCATGTAGGCAATCGGTATTAAGCATCTTGCCCAAGCAAGCCTGGAAATAAGCAGACAGTCATTTGCAGAATGAGGTCCCCAAAGAGTTAATTTAGTGATACTACCCTACACACCTGCGCTGCAGGGTAGCATCACTAAATTTACTCTGGGTGAACCTCATTCAGAATCAAGGTCTCAAACCCAAACAGAGAGTTAGCCCACTGTATGGGATAGCATCAGCAAATTTGTGTTTTGAGGATCTTATTCTGCAAATGACAGATTGTGTATCCCAGTCTTGTGCCCAAGGATACAACTGGTAAGGACCAAACTGTGGACCCTCTGGTTTGCTGTTCAATGCTCTAACCATTGAGCTCCCAGGGTAGTTTCATTATTATTATTAACATTCCCTTATGATTGCATGCTTGGGCACCTGTTCTGAACTAAAATAATTTTGCTAAGTCAAAATCAATCCTTTAGGTTTAATTTTGATATCATTTTATTGGCACTGGGATAAATGAGTATTAAAAGGATAATTATATGAATAAATGGTACAGATACACAAATAATTTACGCCGGTTTGATAATGTGTTCATTGCATACATAGTGGAACCCTGTTAATTGAATAGCCACTTTGCCAATGGAAATTATTCAATTAACAGGAGTATTCAATTAACAGGGATTGTGTCACTTTCCTGTATTCTAGAGATAAACTTAGCATTTATTCTATTATATCTTGTTTGACAGAGCTCCATGAGCTCTGTCAGACAAGAATATAATAGATTAAATACCTGTATTGGATGTACTGAGGCCAAATAGGTCTATAAACAATGGAAAACTGGGGAGAGTCTGGGTAATTTCTAGACAGGTTGCAAGATTTTTTATTCAATTAACAGGAGTCTACTCTGTAACCTACATTCAATTAACAGGCCAAATTTGTACTGGCGGTGTGGTAAATGGTTTTGGGCTGGGAAATTATATTCAATTAACAGGGTTATTCAGTTAAGAGATATCCAATTAAGTGGACTGCACTGTACCATCAAAACAAATTTGTTTAAACTCACAATCACGTTTGGAAAATCAATATGCATACCACATTGAAAATTCATTCTTTTTGTTTAGTTTAAGCAATTCATATATTAGGCCCTTTTCAGGCCATTTTATGTAAAATTGCATGTGGACGGACATTTTTTATTTTATTTTTTAATTTTGTAATTATTTCTTTGCCATCAAAAGTTCATGTTCTTGTTTTGTTTTATGTTTTTAGCCCCATAATCTACAGAATAGCATGGGTGGTGAGTGTAAGAAGACTTTTCAATGCAAAAGCATTGCAAAGCCTTGTTGCATTCAAGGGGCAAATTTATTAATTATATTAACTGGTGGAGTGCTAAATTATTTTACAAAGGTGATTTGTAAAATGAGAAATATTTTTCAAATATATCATACTCTTTTCAAGAGGAGCCAGTTTTGCAAAATTGTACAATATCTCAGTTTTTCAAGGAAAAAAATTCCAGGACTAATGAGGAATCGTGAGAGCTCTGTATTATCATGCACTCACTTGATAGAGTCATGCAAATCCCAAGAGCTGTAGCAAATTACATGGACCATTAAAAACTAGGAATATCATGAAAATTTTGAAACGGCCCTGAAAACCTGCAAACTTTGATGGTACGTGTAATCGACTTTTTGGATGCTCTCATACCAATCTCTGACAATGACTTTCAAGAATCAGTGTCAGTGGCTGGTTCTTACAAATAAAAGCAGTAATTTAAAAAAAAAAAAAAACCTACATTTTCTTGATGTTATGCAACTTGTTTATTTGTTTATTGGTGTTCAAAAATGAATACTGTGAGATCTATTGGATTCAAAATGAGTGAGAAGTTGGCCACATTTTGCAACCTAATTTTGACCAACATTGCTCATCAGGTTAGATGAAACAAATTAAATCTGGGCCCTCCAGATTTTGAATTCATACCTTACTTTAAACAATCTTCAAACAGCTTTTCAATTACTAAGTCAAAGTTAAAGAAGAAGATAAAACATTTTAAAAATGACTGTAAAATGCATGGCAAGTTTCAAACTTGTTATATATTATGACGCCTTTCATTCCATTAAAAAATGACAAGAGTTACAAGTATAAATTCAGGAATTCAATTTGATACTGTGTGTTACACACCTCACTGATATGCAGAGGAAGCCTGTTAATCCTTTACCAAACAAATTGACCGCAGCCGCCCACATAATTTCAAAAATGGGTAGTTAAAAAGGAATTTTTTTTTTAATTTCAACAAAAACATTTAATGTTACCTCTCATTGGAACGAACTCGTCGGGGCCATTCCAATCAGGGGTCACATGATATGGTTTTCTTGAAATTATTTGAAAAATTTGAAATTTTTGTTTTTTTAAATGGCTAATTTTGACATTGTCTGCATTGTTGGGTAAACGGTTAAATGACTAGACAATTTGCCAGTGAAAAGAAATTACCTAACCCTTTACCCAACATAATGAATCTGAAAATTTATTATTTTAATTAATGTTTTTTAATTTTAAAATTATTTTTTTACTATCATGTGACCCCTCACTGGAACAAACTTGACGAGGTGGTTCCAATGAGTGGGTCACAGGATATGGTTTTGTTAAATTTTTTGAAAAATAAGCTTTTTTTCACCTGCTTAATTTGTAAATTATGCGAGTAAATGCATCCAATTCATTAGATAAGCGGTTAACAAGCATATTCTATTAACAGAAATATGATCATTTTAATGTATTCTAGTTATAAAATGAGGGTCAAACAAGCCATAATATATTAAGCGCTTATATTTAATGTGCTGAGGTAAAATATTCCATAAACGTACTTGTCAGTAGTAATTCTTTGATACATCACAATATTTTTTTATTCAATTAAGGTGATATGCAAGTAAGTGAAATTTGTTTTACTTTGAAATTCCCATCTCTGATATTCCATAAATTCAATTTAAATATATAGAGGATATCAAGTGTTTTTGAGTGGATACCAAAAATTATTCCATGAGTGACCAAGACAAATGTTTATTTTTCGTGAGCGATTGCGAGAACAAAAATAACCATTTGGCAAGGTCAGAAGTGAGATAATTTTCGGCATCCACTCAAAAACAATAGATTTTCTTTTTATTATACGCTTTTTATAAGAATCTGATAATTCCACTCGTTTCAACCCTGAATTGATGCATGAAAGTAAACAGTGCATTGAATCATTGATACGTGGAAGTGATTTGATTGATACTTGGAACACATAGCGTCTTGCAATCTGATTCAGCTGGCGGGTTTCTAGTCCAAACACGGCCTGAAAGTCTGTAATAAGTTTTTGGTTTGGTACGTCCTTTAAAAGGATGTACCAAACCAAAAACTTATATTACAGAGGGTTTCATGCATCAATTCAAGGCAAATGCGTGTTGAATTATTGCTGGAAATGATTGGTATCCACTCAAAAACACTAGATTTACTTTTCATTATACGTTTTTAGAACAAATTGATCATTTCCAGTGATAATTTGACTCATATTCACATTGAAGTGATGCTTTGAAATCCGCCATTTTGATTGATACCATGAAAGTGAAAATTTCAATATCTTCACAGTGGGGGATACGATTTCTATCTTTCCGCAATTTCTTCGATAATCTATCGTTTAGTGTATAATAAACATAAATTATACATCAAATGATGGTTGTGATGTATAGAACACACAAAATAAATGCAGTCAACTCACAGAGTTGACAGCAGGCACCAATGGTTCCTGGAAGTCTGCTACCATACATGTACCAGAACTGATAAAATATTTCCTGAGAACATCTCATGGCCAAAAGTGCTTCTGATATCCAAGAACATAGCTAGGCATTCAAAACACTACATTTGGGGAAAGGCCCACACTGCCTGCATATTTTATTGAAGAAGGATCCCATGGTTGACAGACATGCACCTGTAACACAATACCACATATTTTCATCAACAAGCCAAGACCAATACCTGGTCTGGACCTGCGTCGCTGCATGCAATTGATTACAGAGATGAACAGACTTCAAAGTATCGGGAAACAGGAAGTGGCTGCACTGCAGATTTGAAAATTAGATACACGATACAACTCATCATTATGAAGTAGCAGACCAAATATAAAATCATTCCCTTTCATAGAAGCCAAGAAAACTTTGACGGAAGAAGTGTTTCGGACGGACTGATGGATGGATGGACTGACTGACGGACAGATGGAGTCGAGCGGTTACTAGACCTGCTCTGCCGCTGGCGACGCAGGTAAAAAACAATTGCGTAATTCTAAGAAATTCAAACAGGTGTAATGATACATTGCAAGTAATATGGCAATTGTGCAATCTCCACATAATAATAATGTGTAGTGTTAAAGCAATCTGTCACCTTATTTGATTTTAGATGGCATTTTATACTGAAGTTTAAAGACCCTGATAACCTTAACCATAAACTGGCATACTGTCAACAAACAGAAAACCAAACTAAGCCGAGAGTTTGGAAATTTCCCTCCACACAGCTCTGTAGCTGGGGTTTGAAGAATTTTGATTTCTTAGCTTTGTTCTTGGATATCTGAAGTCCATTTGGCCATAAGTTGTTCTGAAATATTATTTTATTATCAGTTCTGGTATGAATATGTTAGCAGACTTCCAGGAAACATTGGTGTCTGTTTTCAACATTGTGAGTTGATTGCATATAGGATTAAATCATTACTGAACCACCCCACAAAAAAAGGCTTGCCCATTTCAGGCCTAACAATTTGTCACTACTTGCGAGAATCGGTTTTGATTTTTGTGAACTCCACCAGTGAAAATCAATTATCAGTTCTCAAATAATTTAGAATTTGAGAGTGCTGCTATGGCACTGTGAGAGATACCGGTAAATACTCCATAGCGAAAAACAAACCTAATATTATTTAGACATTTACTAGAGGTTAACCTCAAAGGGCATAATTCAAATTCTGGTGAGTTTCTTGTCTTACATGTATGTGTTCTAGCATACTTGCACAGACATTTTGCAGTTTTGCTGGTGTTAACTGGTTGAGTGCTAGAAGCCACTATCAGGACTTTCAGAAAAATGAGGGTACCGGTGCAAAAGCCAACATTTTCACTGCTCACGTTTCACATTCAGTCAAACCCAAATAAAATTTTAATATAAATTTGTTTTATTACAAGTTATTGGAGAGTACCTGTGGTACTTTCCAATAATTTGTAATACAACAAATTTTGAAAAACAAATTCAGACCACCAAAAATAATCTAACCCTCAAGCAGTTAAAGTGCTGTGGCAGTGAATTATAGTGAAATCTTGGCTGCATGTATAGACAGCCAAGACTTTACTGGAAGCCACTGTTAAGTCAAAGTGTCGCCTTATGAGGGAGTAAAAAAATAAGCAGAATGCTCCAAGCTTTTAAGTACACTTTCAGAATCTATGACAAGAATGAAATAATGCACATTCATCGAGAATCAAAGTCGATTCTCACTATTTATTTATTTATTTATTTATTTATTTATTTATTTATTTATTTATTTATTTATTTATTTATTGGTATCCAAGGTCACTTATTTCTGCACATTGGCTAATCACGACCACAACGTGGAGATAAAGCCAAGATCAGTCAATTGTTTATTCCCGTGTTGCCCATTTAGAGGACTTCCAAGCATTTGTGACTAGGTCCAATTTTACCAGTGAAACAAAGCTTATTTACCACAGTAAACAAGCACTGCTTCACTTCCTAGGAGTCCCAGAGCAAATCGATTCTCACTGTTTTTCTTATGCAAATCATTTGGGAGAATCAATTCTGATTCTCCCATGAGTTTTAAGTCCTGCATTTCTCTGTGTATAGGACTGTAGTGACAATACTACACAGACAATTAGTGTTGAAAGGGTTAATACCAATCTCTTATACCAATTGTTCAAAACAAGCCTGGAAATAAGCAATCTGTCATTTGCAGAAAGAGGTTCCCAGAGGGTGAATTTGCTGATGCTAGCCCAAACAGTGAGCTGGAATCCCCCAACTTATCCTCTGGATGCCTCTTTCTGTTTAGGCCTGAGACCTTGATTCACAGAGGGTACATATAGTAATGCTGTGCAGGGTAGCATCATCAAATTCACCCTCTGGGGAACTCATTCTGCAGATGACAGTCTGCTCAGTTGCAGGCTTGGTTGAAAAGCTTTTTTCAAAGAGCACTTCAAAGATACTGCATGAGACTAATATTATCAATGAAGAAGGAAAATATTTTCTTACGGCTTCCCTACAAATTTATTTATTTATTAGATTTTAATGATGCTTTTGTCTCGTCAGATCACCGAAGTTAAGCAACGTCGAGCCCAGTTAGTCCTCGGATGGGTGACCATCTGAGTGATCGATTCGGACTTCTGCGTTGTGTCCTTGGGCAAGGCACTTAACACCGATTGTCCACATGGGAGCACGATGATGCCGTGCACTAAGGCATACTGCACATCGATGGTGCGCATGTCTTCAACCAATCTAACCATGCCTGTGCTGCAGTGCGGAGTTACAATGTTGGGGAGCTGGCAGCTTCTCGTTGTTGCTCGGTGGTTCTCTCCGGGTACTCCGGCTTCCTCCACCCGTAAAACTGTCATGGTCATGATTAGCCATTGTGTATAAGTATATGACCTCAAACACCAATAAATAAATAATAATAAATAATATGATGCTTTTGATGGTCAGGGTCACCTCATTCAAACAGTTATACAGGTGAAAGAAGCCAGAATACCTGCAGAGAACCACTGAGCAACTATCAGACTGTTAGAATTGGTTGAATGTAAGTGCACCATTGACATGCAGTATGTAGAATCAAGCCTGAAAATAAGCAGACTGTCATCTGAAAAATGAGGTCCCCAGAGGGTGAATTTGGTGATTCTACCCTGCACATCAGGGTAGCATCACAAAGTTTATCCTCTTTGAACCTCAGTCTGAATCAAGGTCTCAACCCGAAACAGAAAGATGTACCTAGAGGATAAATTGGCCCACTGTATGGGATAGTATCAGCAAATTCACCCTCTGGGGACCCCATTTTGCAAATGACAGGTTACTTATATTCAGGCTTGCTTAGAATACATTACCAACGTGCATTTGCCCAAGGACAAAATGCAGTTACCGCTGATAAGGATAGAAACCCCATGGACCCTTTAGTTTGAAGTTCAATGCTCAAACTATAGTGTACTGGCCCTGCCTTTTCCTACAAATAAGCTGCATCTATGACACTTTTATAAAATCCAGTTACTTTTTCAAGTACATGTATGAGATCAAATGACAAAAGTTCTTTCAATGGTTTGAAGATCATGAAAATTTGAGAAACAAAATTCAAGCACATTCATGGACTTTGAACTCTAATGTTAAAAAAGTGCTTTAAAAAATACAAACCACTATATAATAATATCTGAAAACAATTCTTCTGGTGAAATAAAAATTTTAAATTTAATAATAAATTACAAAACACTGAGATTCCTATTCTCAAATATCTGAGATAATAATTAACTGGTTGAGTGTTAGAAACCCATATTTGGGCTTTATTCTGAAGTGCAGATACCATAATTTAACTGGTTGAGAGCTAGCTTATTTTTGGTGGTCTGAATTTGTTCATCAAAATTTGTTTTATTTCTACTTATCAGAGAGTGCCCACAGACACTCTCCAATAATTTGTAATAAAACAAATTTTTATAAAGGAAATATTATTTGGGTTTGACTAAATATGAAACATGAGCAAGGAAAATGTTGGCTTTTGATCTCATACCTTCATTTTTTTGAAAGCCCTGATAGTGGCTTCCAGCACTCGACCAATTAAAGGCTTTGTATTATGTGAATGTGTATCACATCATCTTTGTAGTTAAATTAATTAGTCAGCATGCATTTACCTTGCTAAACTTCATGGGAGAGTGCCTATAGACACTCTTCCATAAATTGTATCAAGGTAAAACCATGTGAATTAATTTGGACAACCAACAATAATTTAGCACTCTACCCATTAAGGCATTCAAAGACAAGGACAAAAAATTGCAAACATCACCTTAACAAGCAATACATTGGAAACCTTTTGTCAACATACTATATGAAATCAAATAAAATGACTTGACCTGGGACCATATATGTCATAAATCATTCCAAGTAAGGCTATTAAAAAAAATACTTGTTTCTCAGGCACCTCCCTCGTCATAGAAAATCTGCCTCATCACTTTTTTTCACCTGGAAATCTCTTCTGTGACTCTATTTTACACTTGTAGGACAAATATTTAACCAACTATACCTTGTTTGACAGAGCTCACAGAGCTCTGTTAAACAAGATATAGTTGGTTAAATTTTCAACTACATTATGGGAAATTTTCTCTGCCGAGAACATTGATTTGCCACATAATAGTGTTAGTAATTAAATTTATGATTCCAACTATTTTCAGAATTGCTTTGTGAATAAGTAGAAAAAAAGCCTCCTTCCCTAATCATAAAATTCAGGAAATATTGCCTGAGAAACGAGAATTTTTTTTACAGGACTAACTATCCTTTACTTTATCATAGCTTAACCCTTTACCTAACATAATGGTTTTATCCATCCTGTTTGCTTCATAAAAATCACAATTTTAATTTTATTATTTTTGACTCCAAAACCTAGATTATAACCCTCACTGGAACAAGTTAGATGACTTCATTCCATATGCTGTTTCGGAAGCAAAAAATTATAATCTTTAGTCACTGAAAATTTGTTTTGCAGGGGGTCTTTTTATTGTGTTAGGTGAAGGGTTAAAAACCTACCTGTAAAAAGATTGACATGCTCATAGCAAAGAGTGAAAAAGATAAGCAAAGTCTACGAAAAAAAAACCCTGGAATTCTTTTTATTTACATTTTGTAGTGATATTCTTTCCTAAATTATGTTTAATGAAAGTGTCAATGACAATGTAGCTCAACTTCACAAACTTGAACTTGGTAAGTTATAAGTGAAATGGTAAATTTTGAAGATCATTTGTTGCAATGTTATTTGATGAAACTTCAACATAACAGCATGTTGTGTGCACAACGTCAGAGCAATCTATGCATTTTAAAATGTAAACTGTAGCCAACTGTTGGGCTGGCTAAAGAAAAAATGTTGATTCACAAATGCAGTAGGTTTGAAGGTCATTGTAAACGGCAACTTTTTTCACAGAAATTAAAGCTAATCGATAGCTCTTATCTAGAGGTCTTGCCTAATGAGCACACCAAGTTCAATGCACTTGTCAATGACACAGCAGCTCAACTTGTCCAAGAAGGGACTGAACTATAAAGCAAGATCCAGTAATGCCAAGACATTCACTCAAGTTTCTACAGAAAAGACATCACTCCAAAGCTAGATAAGAAATCTGAAAAAAATCATGTGAGGAATGGGGCCTGTTGGGTGTACTAACAGAGCAGTTGAAATTTATATGTCAAATCCAAGATGGCAGGTGGCAGCGATCTTTTTCAACGGAATGCAGAAAAAACTCCTATCTAGACATCATACCAAAGTTACATGTAAAATTTGAAAAAGGTCGGGTGAGAAGTGAGCCTGTAGGGTCAACTAATGGAATTGTTGACAATTTAGATTCCGCTCTACAGTTTCGCACTCTTGCACAGGGGTGAAATTCTAAACATGGGGCATATGTTGAAACTAATGCCATGTAAATTGGAGATATATTTTTAGTATCAGATATATGATTATATTAGGCTATTTGTTGGACAAGAGAATTTGAAATTTTGGTCCCAAAGTTGGAGTCTGATGCATAGGGGTAAACTACCAGATGAATTATGGGAAACAGTGGCTTCGAAAAAATTGGCTATTTTTTAAAATGTAATTTTTACACGGGTTTGCTACCAGATATGAAACTAAAAAATGAAATGGAAACATAGAATTTTTTTTTGCATTTTAGAAACAGGGGATGCTATGCTCCAGGGGTAGGTAGGTGGAGGTGGTGGGAAAATTCTGCTTTTGAGGCTGCTGGGTGGCTGAAAATGACTGGTTTCGGCATTTTTTCATGTAATTTTGCAGGTTGAAGTCTCGTCTTTGACAATAAATTATTTCACCCACATTCAGATTGTTTCTTTCTACTTGGTCAGATAGTGTTATATGTTTTTTGTGGATTTGGGAAATGTAATACATGTTATGTGTTAGATAACTAAGTTCAAAATATTTGCATTTGAAGAAAGTGCATGGCATGTCATTGTTGTAAATGCTTGGAAAACTGTGCAGAGGAAACTTACATGCCAAATTCAAGATGCCACTCGAAACCATGTTTTTCATTGAAATTCAGAAAACTTTGATAGCTCCCATTTAGACATCACACCAAAGCAACATATGAAATTTTACAAAGATCAGGTGAGAGATGCGGCCTGAAGGGTGTGGAAATAGAATTGTTGACAATTTATATGCCAAATCTAAGATTGCCGCTGGCAGCCATGCTTTTCAATGAAATTCGGGAAAAATTTGATAGTTCCCATCTAGACATTGCCTCAAAGCTATATATGGAATTTGGGACTGATCAGGTGAGAGCTGCAGCTTGTAGGGTGTGCTAAAGGAATTGTTGGACTAATTTATATCGAAGTCCGAGATGGCCACTGGCAGACATGTTTTTCAACAAAATTAAAGAAAAATAGATAGCTCCCATCTAGACATTGCCCCTAACCACATATGAAATTTGGAACTGATAGAGTGAGCGCTGTGGCCTGTAGGGTGTGCTAAAGGAATTGTGGATGGATGGACAACATACATGTGGACAGACAACGGATCACAACCCATCCCAATAGCTCATACTTGACGTTGTCAAGTTGAGCTAAAGATGATTTAATGATTTTCATAATATACATGTGATAAAAATAAATTTTATTAAATGACTTGGCCATTTTTACAGGTCTGTGATCAGGGCTTATATTTTTACAAGAATCTGAGAATCGATTCACACAAAACTAGCGAGACTCCATGTAGATTCTCACTGCACCTGTGCTAGGATACGCTTGAAAAGAATGGAGTCAATTTAACCCTTTACCTTACAAAGCAGCAGCAAATTAACCAAAACAAGGCTAAAATGATCTGAAATACCCTGACACCGTGTCTATAAAATTCTACAAATATTGATTTTATTGGAACTGTCTCAATGAGCCCGTTCCAGTGACATCCATATTTGTAAGGTTTTATTGGTAAATATTGTTTATTCAGTTGATGTTTTAAAAATTGAAAAGCTGTTTTGGGTAAAGGGTTAACATGTGTTATAAGTATACAACAGGAGTTCAACCATGGTGGCCTCATGGGATCATGGGATCCAGGTATGGATTCACCTAACCATTTTCGCGAGAATCCAAATGAATTCTCCCAAATTTAGATGAAATATAAACTCTGGTGACTGAGGTAATTCAGTCGTGGTCATGGTAATTCTTTGAAAAATTACACTTCTTTTTTATTCCATTAGGAGTTCACCCTGTAAACTGTATGCAAATTAACAGGTCATGTTTGTAGTGAAGATATGTTAAATGGTTTGGTGTCTAGAAATTATATGCAATTAACAGGGGTTATCAGTTAAGAAATAAGAGGGCTCCACTGTATTTATTAACACCTTTCACTGATTTCAATTGGTTCTTTTCAAAACATGACTCCATGATTAGTGGTCGCCATTTCAATTTAAATAAAATTATAGAATGTTTGCAATTCACAATAAATATATTTCTTACAAAATAATCTTATGGAACAACTTCATAATAAACAATTTAATGACCACATTTTCAAATGATTGTTAAACCAAAATGTGGAACTGCTTTGTTGCACGTGTGTGTGAAGAGCAATCACATCATTGTGAATCAACTCAGTGGCAATAACCTTTCAAACTGTAATTCTTTCAAGTTAAACCTTACTAGCAGAACAACTCATTATTTTTCGCAAGAAGACTGTCAGCTGTAACAAATAGTATATGGAATTCATGTTTTTCTCATACTATATTTATGAAACTCATCTGAATTTTCCACTTTGTCTTGTCAAGGCGAGAAAAAATGTGAAAATTCTTCCTTTCATTTCATAAATAGCATGTGGGAGAAAGACTCATTTCACATCCACTATATATCTCATATCATTTATGATGAATAAGATAAAATGCTTCAGGTCACACTGAATTAAAATACTGTTTCACAAGCCATTTCACCTCCAAATGTTCAGTGCTAAAACCCCATATTTGGGCTTTATTTTTATATCTTACCTTTAAAATGGTGTATAATATTTTAATAAATTATAAAAAAGCAATTTAATTATATCTATGTAAAGCTGTGACAAGTTTATTGTCTAGCTGATAACCGGTCATTCACATTTGGTCAACAAAAAAATAAAATTTGCACATGCACAGTGGTGGAGAATGTTAGTTTAACATGCACACTGATGTCAAAATACCAAAATTTCAATCAGCAAGACCTTGGATAAGACACTTAACCCTTTACCTAATATGAAATGCAGATGACACTTGCAAATAAAATTCTTGAATAACTAATTTTTTTCATTTTTGCATCAAAAACATAGCTAATGACCCCTCATTGGAATGAGCATGTTGAGCTTGAACCAATGGGAAATCATAAGCTATGTTTTTGAGACAAAAAGTGAAAAAAAATAATGAAAATTGGATGGTGATTTTTGTGTATAGTGTGGCCGGTTTTGGTCAGTACGTTGCTAAAGGGTTAATCCCTGACTGCCCACATGGGGGCATGGTGGTACCTTGTCCTTAGGTGTATAGCACATCGCTGGTCCCAAGTTGATAATGTCCTAATATGATATAGATATCAGCATGACCATCTTTATTACTTTCCAAAGTGTGATTTACAGGGTTTTCCGGGTTTGATTACAAACGATAACTTCACAAGTGAATTATACAATCAACAATTGTGTCATGTATCCCTGTGCAGAAACAAAGATGCTATGCCGTGGATGTAATGGAGACTTCATTGTTTTTTGGTTTTTTTTTAACCCTTTACCTTATATGAAAAGCAGACGACAATTGCAAAATAAATTCTTGAATAACTATTTTCATTTTTTGTCTCAAAAACATAGGTTATGACCCCTCACTGGAACAAGCTCAACGAGCTTGTTCCAATGAGGGGTCATAACCTATGATTTAGAGACAAAAAATGAAAAAATTATGAAAATTAATTGCTGAGTTTTGAGAATAGCACTAGCCGTTTTTGGCTGTTACGTTAGGTAAAGCTTTAAATAATATAATTATCGTTAATAATGAAAAGTTATAAACAGAGTAATCATTTGACTGGACTGGTTACGTGAAATAATTCATTCGAGGCGAGGGACTATATTATAAAACACTTGTGTGCATTCGCGCACATGTGTTTGTACAACGTACCTCACCTCTCATCAATTATTTCACGTAACCAGTCCAGTCATGCTCTGAAAAATGAATGGGGGAAGGGGGGGTGAACGTCAAGATGACCTTCAATCGTGCTAACTGCTTGTGCCAAGTTAGTAAGTTGGAAAAGTCGGACATCTGCTTGCAGTGGCTTGGTGGTTCTCTCTGGTTACTCTGGTTTCTTCCACCTGTAAAGCTGTCCAACACAATATGACACTGCTAGTTAAAAGTGTTGTTAAATCCCAATAAACAAAACAAACATCAAGTAGCAAATTTTTCTCATAATGTAACTAGGAATTGAACCAATTCAATCTTGTCTGACTGATCTCAAATGAGCTCTGTCAAACAAGTTTGAATTGGTTCAATTCCTAGTTGCATTAGGCCTCAAAAAGTTGGTCTTCTGTTTCTCAGTTCATTTTTTGTAAAATTGCATGTGGATGGGCATTTTTTTTAATTTTATTTTTTATTTCTGTAATTATTTCTTTGCCATCAAAAGTTCATATTGTTGGTTTGTTTTATATTTTAGGCCTCATAAGCCATAGAATAGCATGGGTGGTGGGGTATTTCATCCCTTGAGTACAAGAAGGTTTCGCAATGCTGAAGTGCTGCAAAGCCTTGTTGCACTCAAAGGACAAATTTCTCAATTTTATTAACTTGGGTAAATTATCAGACATAAACCATTTGATTTTGATTTTTTTAAAGTTGTATAGGTTATAAAATGAGAGCTGTGGCAGCCAAAATGACCATGCAAGAGGATGTGAGAAACAGATTCTTATGCCTTACAGAAAAAAATTGTTTTGAAATTTTGATATTTAGACATCAGTGTGCAGATTGGAAGTAGATGCTGGTATTACTGTGGACTGTGCAGCTTAATACCTGTGTAAAAGTTGGCCTTGTTTTTTTTTTAAATTATTTATCAATCAATATCAGTGTAATTTTCATCATTTATCTTCTGTTTCGTCCAACTCTTTCTGTCTTCCCTGCCAAGTTTCTGTCAATGATAAGTAAAACATTGAATATGATGAGTCACCTGTTACTTCCTTGATTATTTCTATGAAGTCGGGAGTTTTCAAATCTGACCCTTCATGTGTGGTGAAGGTTTCCATTAAAACAAGACCTTTGCATCTGAAAAACAAAGAAAAATGATTAATGAACAAAATAAGTCATTCAGCAGAATCCTCTTAACTCTTTCAACACGAGAGGTTGCTTTTCCGGTCCAGGAACACGATGCATAAAAATTTCATTAAGTAGGATGGCTACTAAGTGAACGTGTGGTAGAACAATTAATATTTTCAATGTGCAGCCTGAAGGCTGCACATTGAAAATAATAATTGCTATACCCCCAAATAATGGATATGGACTCTTCCAATTTCTGCCACTAAACTGGCATGGAAGATACCACCAGTGTTGAAAGGGTTAACCCACAGAGTGAAATTTTTTGTAATTCAGAAAATTTTGTTTGGAAGTGCTGTGTTCTCATCACTACAGATAATGGGTTAACCCTTTACCCAATGAAGACAATATCAAAATTTATTATTTTAAATATCATTTCTTAAAATTTTTCAAAAAGCTTTAACAAAATCATATCATGTGACCCCTCATTGGAACGAGCTTGACGAGCTTGTTCCAGAGAGGGGTCACATGATATGGTTTTGTTGAAATTTTTGGAAAAATAGTATTTTTTCAGCTGCTGAATTTGCATATTATGAGGGTGGATGTGGGCGATTCAATGGGTAAAGGGTTAAATACTTTACCAGTCTTTTTCAGTGGAGCCCAAATGTGGACTTCTAGCATGCAACCAGTTAACTGAATACATACCAAAGTGGTTAAAAGAAGTATATGGGGTCAAATTCAGTTAGACATGGTTCATCAACTCTACAAAGGAATGAAGTCATGAAAAGCACAAATTTTATGGAAAAACAGTAAGGAATGGATTTGAACAAACCAGAACCTAAAATGCCCCCCCCCCCCCCCCGCCATCCCTCACCACACCCATAGAGAGCCCAAAAATTAAGCCATGAACTCCAATTGAACAAACTTGAATCTAATCCCCCTTGAGATGTTATATACCAAATATGAAAGAATTCTGACTGGTGGATCTGCAGAAGGTTTTTAAAGAAATGCCCTCACATTGCACTAAGTTAAACTTTGGGCTCAAATAGGGAGCCAAAATATTAACCCAGGGACCCAATTTGAACAAACTTGAATCTGACCCACCTGGATATGTTGTATACCAAATATGAAAGGATTATGATTGGTGGATCTGACAAAGACTTTAAAAGAAATTCCCTCATATTGCACTAAGTTAAAATTCAGTAGGGCTGGGCAGTTTATCACTCTAAATCTTTCAAAATATATTTTGCAGCCAAACATTTTGTTACATCTAACTGCCCCCCCCCCCACCCCCCAACAAGGAAGGGAGGGGAGGACATTTTCGCATAAACCACTCTAATTCATCTAGGAACTCGAGTTTGAAAAGAATCGAAAAAAAAATTTCCAAATTTTGGTAAAAAATTTCCAAGTCAGAACCGAACCTAAAATTTTCAGGCTATAAAAAAAAATAAATTTTCATCTCAAAATTGAACAAAACGCATTAAAAAATGCTCCCCAAAATTTCTGAATTTTGGTCCAAAATTACAGAGTCCAAACCAGACCCAAAATTTTCACGCTAAATTTTTTTGTCTTCGTCTCAAAATTGAACAAAACCCATAAAAACCACCCAAAAACTTTCCAAATTTTGATCCAAAATTTCTAAGTCCGAACCAGACCCGAAATTTTCAACCCAGGGACCCGATTTGAACAAACTTGAATCTGTCCCCCCTCCCTCCCCTAGAGATGATGTATACCAGTTGTTAAAGGATTCTGACTAATGGATCCGAAGAAAGAGATTTTTAAAGAAATTTCCTCATATTGCACTAAGCCCAAATATTAACCGAGGAATTTGATATTGAACAAACTTAAATCTGACCCCCCTAGAGATGTTGTATACCAAATATGAAAGCATTCTGACTGGTGGATCTGAAGAAGATTTTTAAAGAAATTTCCTCATATTTCACTAAGTTAAAATTTGGGCTCCTACAGGGAGCCCAATTATTAACACAGGGACTCGTTTTGAACAAACTTGAATATGACCCCCTACAGATGTTGTATAATAAACATGAAAGGATTCTGACTGGTGGACGATGAAATGCATGAACTTTGGGAATGCATTAGGAGCTTATAAAAGCAATTTCCAGCAAATATGAACTAGAACTATCACTAAATGTGATTAATAACCCCACTTTGGCTTACTATTTATTTATTGTTTTTTATTGATGTTTAAGGTCACATATTTATGCACAATGGCTAACCATGACCAGGACAGTTTTACGGGTGGAGGAAGCCAGAGTACCCGGAGAGAACCACCAAGCAGCTGCCAGCTCCCCAACATCGTAACTCTGCACTGCAGCACAGGCAGGGTTAGATTGGTTGAAGACATGCGCACCATCGACGTGCATTATGCCTTAGTACACGGCGTCATCGTGCCCCCATGCGGGCAATGGAGATGAAGTGTCTTGCCCATGGACACAACGCGGTTGCCGCAGGTGGGATTCAAACCGAGGACCTCTCGGCTTGCAGCCTGCAGCTCTACCTACTGAGCCACAGTGCTCCCCTTTGGCTTACTAGAATGCACCTCTGATTGTTGAGCTTGAAAAACAAATAAATAAATCCAAATTCATGGAAGATAATTTTGTGAAAATTGTTGCAGATCAAAAATTTTTGGGAATATGCATATGCCCACTTGTTAGTCATAATATTTGAAAAGTTTAATCAAAATTGGTTCATTAATGAAGGAGGGGTTCCACACACAAAAATCTCATGTACAAATCTATATTAAATCTTCCAAGTTGAAGGGCAAATAACCTCGTAAAAATCACAACAGATGGAAAATTTGGAAATATGCACATACTCACTCATTAGTGGCCTTGTTTAAAAAGTTTCATCTTGCTAGTCATAATGTGTGAGAAGTTTCATCAAAATCGGTTCAATAATGTAGGAGTTGCACACTCGAGTTCGGATGGACAGACAGACAGACATACAGGCCATCAACAATAAAAGTGAACATGCTCATTTTCTAACAGTTGTCAACTGCGACAATTTTAACCAGGTTATTTCCCTTGAACTTTGATTTATTCTGGATCTTCAAATGAGATTCTTGTGTGTGCAACTCCTCCTACACTATTGAATCAATTTTAATTAAACTTCTTAAACATGGTCACTAATGAGTGAACATGCGCATATTTCTAAATGCCCCATCTATGATGATTTTTACCAGGTTATCCCCCCTTCAACTGAGAAGATTTAATATTAAGTTGTATGAACTTTTTGTGTGTGTGACTCTTCCTTCATTAATGAACCAATTTTGATCAAGCGTCTCAAACATTATGACCAACAAGTTGACATGTGCATATTCTAAAATTTTTCATCTGCAACAATTTTAACCAGGTTATCTCCCCTGAACTTAGATTTATTATGGATTTTCAAACGAGATTCTTGTGAGCGCAACTCCTACATTATTGAACTGATTTTGAAGGAAATTTCTCAAACATTTTGACTAGCAAATGAACATGTGCTAATTCAAAAATTTTTCAGCTGCGACAATTTTATCCAGGTCATCTCCCCTGAACTTAGATTTATCTTGGATTTTCTAATGAGATTCTTTTGTGCACAACTCCTCCTACATTACTGAACCGATTTCGATGACACTTCTTTATTTCTATCATATCTGGCAGTGTCTGGTGGAAATTGCATGGTATATGACAAGATAAAACTATAGCTTACACTTCAGGGCAAGGTTCTTGGTAAATATCTATCTGAAAATAACCATTATTCCAAAGAAAACACCTTCTCTTTTTGTATATTGTTTGATGTTTCTCGTCTTTCTGTTCCAACAACAACTGTAAAACAAACAAAAAAGATACAGAAAATTCAAATCATATGGGTCTCACACATAGCAGTCTATATAGCCAGTAATATTCATGTTTTTGCATGCTGCTGTCATGTATTCCGATCGGGTTAGCAATCCTCTTAAGCTTATTCAGGGTTCATACACCCCTGAGAAAAAAAAATTCCAGAACTTTTAAGGACTTTTTCCAAGCATTTTCCAGGACCTTTCCAGGACCTTCTGATAACATAATGCTGACTCTATTTCATACTTGTGGACCTGTTTATAACATAACAGCGGTCATTTAATGGGCCGTATAATAACAGGAATACCTGATGCACGATAAAAGAGGCATGCTCTGTTTTTTTTTATATGAAAAAAACACAGACTATATGCACTGTCAATCTATGCAATTACGTAAGCTATTACAGCAATTTTTTTCAGAAACACACTAGATTACTGACACTACATACAAGCATGAGACTTCAGTCTATTACAAAAATCAGAAAATAAACTGAAAGTGTGCTTGCATGAATGGAAATGTATCAAAATCATCCATTATGCCCCCCATTATATGATAACCAATTTATAAAGCTGTGATTCGACCTTTTATTTCTTTGAATTCACATGAAAATGGTCTGAAAGACCTTTTTCATGTGAATTCATGAAAATGGTCTGAAAGACCATTTTCATGTGAATTCAAAGAAATAAAAATTAAAAAAAAAAAAATTTGAAAAAGACTGAAATCCAATAAAAAACTGAAAAATCCCTGTACATATTTTTCAAGCACTTTCCAGGACTTTACCACTGGAGATATGATTTTCAGGCACTTTCCAGGCCCTTGATTTTCGATTTTTTAATTCAAGCACTTTCAAGCACCTTCAAGGACCAGTACGAACCCTGTTATTGCCAGATTATGGATAATCGTGTCTCAGATTATTGAAATATTAGAGGTTATTACTTGGTTAGTTTCACATCAGCTGAGATATCAGCCCAAGGTAACTTCATATCAGCCAGAAGACAAAAGACCATGTGAAATTACCGAGGGCTGATATCTCGGATGATATGAAACTAACCAAGTAACAAGCCTGGAAATAAGCAATCTCTCATTTGCAGAATGAGGTCCCCAGAGGGGGAATTTGCTGCTGCTATCCCACACAGTGGGCAACTTTATCCTTGTAGCTCTTTCTGTTTAGGCTTTAGACCTTGATTCAGATTGAGGTTCACAGAGGGTAAATTTAGTGATGCTACCCTGCTGTGCAGGAATTCACCAAATTTACCCTCTGGGGACCTCATTCTGCAGATGACAGTCTGTGTATTTCCAGGCTTGCCAAGTAATAACATCTTTATTTATTAAACCAAAACAAATAATTACAGTTTTCTTACAATGTTATTATTTCTAATTCTTTTTACCTCTTCCCTCCCCCAATTCCACTAGTTGGCTCCACCCCTCCTCCCTTCAAATTTGAAAGACTTTATTTTTATTTTCTTTCCTTATTACAAGTACAGCACCTTCAATTCTGAGATTCCACCTGCACCTCCCACTCTTGACTAGCATGGTCCTCCCATCAGGATTTCAGACCGTGGCTCCACTACTGGTGGGATCTGCCTTGTTTTGTCAGATGTGGAGCTTTGTCAAGATGCAAAAATTTACAAGAAAAGCTACATTTTAACAAAAATCAACATTTCCTTATTTTTTGAGGAGTCACTAAGTTCTTTACTATGGTTTTGAGGGTAATATGCAATTGTTTTGGTTATTTTGGTAATTAGACACCCCCAAAAATATACAAAAACTGCCCCGGTTTCTTTATAGTTCACGCTTCAAATGCCAGTGAAATTGAAGAAACACAACATAAATAATATTTCTTGTGATTTTGTTACTGGTAACTTTTATTGAAGTAAGTCATGATAATCGAATCACTCCAATGTTTTCACCAATACCTCTCCTAATTTAGACAGTAGAGGAGTGAATAACCCACTTTTGTTAGTTACTCACTCCAATGTTTTCACCAATATCTCTCCTAATTTCGACTGTTGGGTTAATTTTTCACAGAATTACTTTTTATTTTTATTAGTTATTCTTTCACACATCTGGATTACCTCCAGTCTAGGCAAATGTAAGGCAATTTGTTTGAAATACTTTTTCTATCTTCCACGTTTCACTCAGCTTATTTATAGTAGTTAGTTCAGTAAACTGCAAACTCGAGACTCAAGTTTGCAAAGCAAAACATGGGGTCTAAAAATTCTGAGAATTTGTTCCTCGATCATGAGGTCGGGAGAAGGCAACAAAAATCGGGAGACTCTTGCCAAAATCGTGAAATCTAACATGTCTGATTATGCCTGGTATCGCCAATGTTTCCAATTGTATTTCATCAATAATTGCGCCTAGTAATGCATGAAGGGGGACAACTCTAAAGTGGTTCATATCTAAAACTAAATCCCTGTTAATTGAATACTCCCATTAACTGAACAATTTTCATTGGAAAAGTGGCTATTCAGTTACCAGCACTCCACTGTTCAGAGGAAACACAAATATCAGTAATGTACACTTGAATGACCCCACCGGAAGAAACAAAATTTAAAGAAAGAGAAATTTGTCATAATATTTGAAGAACAGTCAATAGTAAGTTGTAACCTGTGTGCATTTGGAGGTATGTGTGTGTTCTAACTTTCTGGAAGAACTTCCAATGACAAGCATGCAGATTTCAATAGACACAATAGTTCTGTTTCTGTGTGGGTTCTATCACAGCAAAATCACGGAAATGAAAAATACATTTCCACAAATTTTTTAGCATTTTGATTTCAGGAAGCCTCGTTTTTTTTACAAAGTCTGGTTCATTTACCATGGATGAAAATGCAGAAATGCCAACTAGAGTTCACCCCAGTAACAAGGCAAAAGTTGGAACCTTTTTTTCACAAGACTGAAGTGTACATACACTCATTTTTGACCATGTCATTCGATTTGCAATTTTACATGCTCTGAACAGATACCAGTTCTCAATTCAACCATTTTAATTTAGCGTCCATGGCAACAAACAATGTCTACAAGATGGTTTCATTGAAAATGATAAAAATGAAAGTGTCAATGACACTGTAGCTCAACTTGACAAACTTGAACTTGGTAAGTTATAAATGAAATGGCAAAATTGAAGATCATTGGTACCAATGTTATTTGATGAAATTTCAACATAACAGCATTGTATGTGCACAACGTCAGAGTAATCCATGCATTTTTAAATGTAAACTGTAAGACTGGCTAAAGTAAGAATGTTGATACATAATGCAGTATGTTCAGAGGTTATTGTAATTGGCAACTTTTGCACAGAAATGAATGCTAATCAATAGCTCTTATCTAAAGGTCTTGCCTAATGAGCACACCAAGTTCAAAAACAATCCTATGATAAATGTGGCATGTAGGCCATGTCAAAGAAGAATGTTGATGCACAAATGCAATAAATTCAAAGATTGTTGCTAACAGCAAAACAGAAAATCAATAGCTCCTATCTTTGTCACCCTGCATAAGCATACACACTTTCAAAACAACCTGATAATGAACGTGCCCTCTGAGGCATGCCAAAGGAAGATGTTAATGCACAAATGCACTAAGTAGAAGGTCATTGCTTGTGGCAATGTTTTTTTGTTTTGTTTTTTTTTGTTTTTTTTTTTTATCAGAATTCATAAATAAACCCTGCACAGAGTGCAAAAGGGATAAGTTGATGCACAAATGCAGTAAGTTCAAAGGCTGGTGATAACGACAATAGTTTTTTATGGAAATGGAAAAAAGCAATAGCTCACATCTAGAGGTCATCCCGAACACACATACCAAGTTTCAATGTGATTTAATCATAAATGTGGGTATTAGAAGAGTGTGTTAAAGGGAAATATTGAGGTCTGACTAAACTAAGTTCAAAGATCAGTGGCAACATTCTTTGACACAAATGGAAGAAAATTGACAGCTCCCATATAGATGTCACCCCACATAAACACACCAAGTTTGCAAGCGATTCAATCATAGATGTGCCCTGCAGGGTGTGTCAAAGGGAAATATTGATGCTTAACTGCACTATGTTTTTACCAAGTTCATCAGAGGTTTTTGCCAATGGCAACTATTTTTGACAGAAATGGAAGAAAATCGATAGCTCCCATCTAGAGGTAACCCCAAACAAACATACCAAGTTTCTAACCATCCTGATCATAAATGTGCCCTGTAGGGCGTGCCAAAGGAATATGTTGATCCCTGACTAAACTAAGTTCAAAGGTCATTGCCAGTGGCAACATTTTTTTTTGACGGAAAATAGAAGACAAGAGGCCTTAATTGCTCACCTGCCAAAGTGGTTCAAAAAAGTATTTGAGGTCACATTTAGTTAGAATATGGTTCATCAACACAACAAAGGAACGAAATCATGAAAGGCAAATTTTATGGAAAAACACGGAGGAATGGATTTGAACAAACCTGAACCTAACATGCACACCCCCCCCCCCCCCCCCCAGCCACCCCCTCACCCCATGCATAGAAAAGCCAATTATTAAGCCAGGGACTTAAATTGAACAAACTTGAATCTCATCCCCCTATGGATGCTGCATACCAAATACCAAAATATTCTGACTGGTGAATCGGAAGAAGATTTTTGAAGAATATTCCTCATATTGCACTAATCTGAACATATGGGCTCCAAATATGGACCCATTGATTTGATTTCAACAAACGTATGAAAGAATCTCCCAAAGATGTTATATGTGAAATATGAAAGCCTTTGGAGCGAGCAGTGGTATGTGAGAAGATTTTTTAATGTTTTCCCAATTACTCACAGTGTTAAATGAAAGTGTCAATGACACTGTAGCTCAACTTGACAAACTTGAACTTGGTAAGTTATAAATGAAATGGCAAAATTGAAGATCATTGGGACCAATGTCAGTTTTTTTGCCAGTGGCAACATTTTTTGACAGAAACCAAAGAAAATCGATAGTTCCAATCTAGAGGCCTCCCCAAACAAGCATGCCAGGTTTCAAAGCAATCCGATCATAAATGTGCCCTGTAGGGTGTACAAAAGGGAAATATTGTGGTCTGACTAGACTAAATTCTAAGAACGTTGGCCGTGGCAACATTTTTTGACGGAAATGGAAGAAAATCGATAGCTCTCATCTAGAGGTCACCGTAAATAAGCATACCAGGTTTAAAAGCAATCTAATCATAAATGACCCCTGTAGGGTGAGCCAAAGGGAAATATTGTGGTCTGACTAAACTAAGTTCTAAGAATGTTGGCTGCGGCAACATTTTTTGATGGAAATTGAAGAAAATCGATAGCTCCCATCTAGAGGTCACCCCAAACAAGCATGCCAGGTTTCAAAGCAATCCGATCATAAATGTGCCCTGTAGGGTGTGCCAAAGGGAAATATCAAGTCTTCTGACTAAACCAAGTTCTAAGAACATTGGCCGCGGCAACATTTTTTGATGGAAATTGAAGAAAATCGATAGCTCCCATCTAGAGGTCTCCCCAAACAAGCATACCAGGTTTCAAAGCAATCAAATCATAAATGTGCCCTGTAGGGTGTGCCAAAGGGAAATATTGTGGTCTGACTAAACTGAGTTCTAAAAACGTTGGCCGCGGCATCATTTTTTGACGAAAATTGAAGAAAATGGATAGCTCCCATCTAGATGTCACCCCAAACAAGCATGCCAGGTTTCAAAGCAATCCAATCATAAATGTACCCTGTAGGGTGTGCCAAAGGGAAATATTGAGTCTTCTGACTAAACTAAGTTCTAAGAAAGTTGGCCGCGGCAACATTTTTTGACAGAAATTGAAGAAAATCGATAGCTCCCATCTAGAGGTCTCCCCAAACAAGCATACCAGGTTTCAAAGCAATCTGATCATAAATGGGCCCTGTAGGGTGTGCCAAAGGGAAATATTGAGGTCTGACTGAACTAAGTTCTATGAACGTTGGCTGTGGCAACATTTTTTGACAGAAATTAAAGAAAATCGATAGCTCCCATCTAGAGGTCACCCCAAACAAGCATGCCAGGTTTCAAAGCAATCCGATCATAAATGTACCCTGTAGGGTGTGCCAAAGGGAAATATTGAGTCTTCTGACTAAACTAAGTTCTAAGAACGTTGGCCGTGGCAACATTTTTTGACAGAAATTAAAGAAAATCGATAGCTCCCATCTAGAGGTCTCCCCAAACAAGCATACCAGGTTTCAAAGCAATCTGATTGTAAATGTACCCTGTAGGGTGTGCCAAAGGGAAATATTGAGGTCTGACTAGACCAAGTTCTACGAACGTTGGCCGTGGCAACATTTTTTGCCGGAAATTGAAGAAATCGATAGCTCCCATCTAGAGGTCACCCTAAATAAGCGTATCAGGTTTCAAAGCAATCAAATCATAAATGTGCCCTGTAGGGTGTGCCAAAGGGAAATATTGTGGTTTGACTAAATTAAGTTCTAAGAACGTTGGCCGCGGCAACATTTTTTGACGGAAATTGAAGAAAATCGATAGCTCCCATCTAGAGGTCACCCCAAACAAGCATAAGAAGTTTCAAAGTAATCTGATCATAAATGCGACCTGTGAGGTGTGCCAAAGGAATTTGTGGATGTACGTACTAACGTACTAATGTACGTACGTACGTACGTACGCCGACGGACGAGAAGTGATGGCAATAGCTCAGCTTGACTTTGTCAAGTTGAGCTAAAAATGGTGACTCAAACATTTTTTCAAAGTCCTGGAAAAGTACCCTTTGATAAAACCGATAGCAATTTTTTTTTAACCATTCCTTTCTGCTGTTCCTGAGGAAGCTTCGAACAAAATAAAAATTCTCAGTGCCGTGTAGTTTTAGAAATAATTTTTAAAATAATTTTTAAATGTTTTCTATTTTTAGCTCCTGTGGTTCCAATGGGGTGATGGGGAAAATGTTTTTGGCATAAATTAGGTACATATGACCCAATAAGCCCTCATATCAAATTTGGTTCAAATTGACCTCTCAGTTTGGAAAATAGAAATGTTGGTACAATTCGGGCTCCCACAGGAAGCCCAAATATGAACAAAGGGACTTGGCTTTAACAAACTTATATCTCACCTCCCTAAGGATACTGTAAACCAAATATCCAAAAATTCTGACTGGTGGATGTGAAGAAGAAGATTTTTGAAGAATATTCCTCATATTGAACTAAGTTATAATTTGGGCTCTCACAGGGAACCCAAATATGAACCCAGGGACTTGGATTGAACAATCTTGAATCTCACCGCCCTAAGGATGCTGCATACCAAATATAAAAAAAAATTCTGAAGGCTGAATCCAATAAGCCCTCATATCAAATTTGGTTCAAATTGACCTCTCAGTTTGGAAAATAGAAATTTTGGTACAATTCAGGCTCCCACAGGAAGCCCAAATATGAACCCAGAGACTTGGCTTTAACAAACTTATATCTCACCTCCCTAAGGATACTGTATACCAAATATCAAAAAATTCTGACCGGCGGATGTGAAGAAGAAGATTTTTAAAGAAAATTCCTCATATTGAACTAAGTTATAATTTGGGCTCCCACAGTGAGCCCAAATATGAACCCAGGGACTTGGCTTGAACAAACTTGAATCTCACCCCCCTAAGGATGTTGCATACCAAATATCAAAAGATACTGATTGGTGGATCTGAAGAAGATTTTTAAAGAATATTCCTCATATTGCACTAATTTGAACATTTGGGGTCCCACAGAGAGCCCAAATATGGACCCAGGGAATTGACTTCAACAAATATGTGAATCAATCTTCCAGTGATGTTATATGTGAAATATGAAAGCCTTTGGACCAGTGGTTTGGGAGAAGAAGATTCTTTAATGTTTTCCCCATTACCCACAGTGTAAAAAAAATGCTGACTCAGCACTTTTTCAAAAGTCCTGAAAAAGTACCCTATGATAAAACCAATAGGAATTTGTTTTTACCATTCTATTCTGTTGGTCCTAAGGAAGCTTCACACCAAATAAAAATTCTCAGTGCCGTGCAGTTTTGGAGATATGGGGGTTTTAAATATTTTTTCTATTTTTAGCTCCTGTGGTTCCCATGGGGCGATGGGAAAAATTTTTTTGGCATAAATTAACTACTTATGTCCCAATAAAACCTCATATCAAATTTGGTTCAAATCAGCCACTCGGTTTGGAAAATAGAAATTTTGGGCGGGGCAACAATTCTTGCCTCTCCCATAACGATGGCAAATATAGCCCCTAGAACTTCTTTTGAACAAATCTGATTCTACACCTCAAAAGGAAGCTTCACACCTAATATCAAGTCTCTGCTACTGCTGGTTCATGAGAAGAATTTTTTTAAGATTTAGGCTCACTTTTGGGGCATGGCCCTACCCAGGGGTGGGTCAACTTGATTTGTACAAACTTGAATTGACATATGATAGGGAAAATGCACAGCAAATTTTGTTGAATTTGGTTCAGCAGTTCGTGAGAAGAAGTCGATAATGTAAAGTTAACGACGGATGATGGACGGACGACGGACGGAAAGTGATCAGTAAAGCTCCCCTTGAGCTTCGTTTAGGTGAGCTACAAATCAATAGCTCCCCATGTAGAAGTCACCCCAAACAAGCATGCCAGATTTCAATGCAATCCGATCATAAATGTGCCCTGTTAAGATGTGCCAAAGGGAAATATTAAGGTCTGACTAAACTAAGTTCTACAACATTTTTTGACGGAAATGGAAGAAAATCGATAGCTCACATCTAGAGGTCACCCCAAACAAGCATACCAAGTTTCAAAGTGATCCAATAATAAATGTGGCCTGCAGGGTGTGCCAAAGGGAAATTTTGATGCATAACTGCACTAAGTTCATCAAAGGTCATAGCCAGCAGCAACATTTATTGGCAGATATAGAAGAAAATCGATAGCTCCCATCTAGAGGTAACCCCAAACAAGCATACTGAGTTTCAAACCGATCTGATCAAAAATGTGCTCTGTACGGCGTGCCAAAAGAGTACATTGATGCCTGACTAAACTAAGTTCAAAGATCGTTGCCAGCGGCAACATTTTCTTACGGACGGAAATGGAAGAAAATCGATAGCTCCCATCTAGAGGTCACCCCAAACAAGCATGTCAGGTTTCAAAGCAATCCAATCACAAATGTGCCCTGTAGGGTGTGCCAAAGGGAAATATTGAGGTCTGACTAAACTAAGTTCTTAGAACGTTGGCCGTGGCAACATTTTTTGACGGAAATGGAAGGAAATCAATAGCTCCCATCTAGAGGTCACCCCAAACAAGCATGCCAGGTTTCATAGTAATCCGATCATAAATGTGCCCTGTAGTGTGTGCCAAAGGGAAATATTGAGGTCTGACTAAACTAAGTTCTAAGAATGTTGGCTGCGGCAACATTTTTTGATGGAAATGGAAGAAAATCGATAGCTCCCATCTTGAGATCACCCCAAACAAACATGCCAAGTTTCAAAGCGATCTGTGTTGAAATGTTCATACTGAACTTATAAACAAAGCTTCATCCCACTGAAAGTCTTCTACTGTCCTAACTGGAACAATTCACTCTGGTGATGTA
Source organism: Pictodentalium vernedei (assembly GCA_031216915.1). Classification (NCBI taxonomy): domain Eukaryota; kingdom Metazoa; phylum Mollusca; class Scaphopoda; order Dentaliida; family Dentaliidae; genus Pictodentalium; species Pictodentalium vernedei. The sequence goes on along the minus strand of CM062294.1, from coordinate 243,313,644 downwards.
CTGATGATCAAAAAGGATTGTGAACTGATGAGCAATGATTTTGAGACAATAATCGGCCGATATCGATGAATGTTCCAATAAACTGATTGAGTGACTGATCATCACTGATGTTATCAAACACCTGGACTAAACACATGTCAAGCACAGACTGCCACCAACTAGTTCACAAACATCGCTCTCTGAGTAATGTCACACTGATCAAAAGGGCCTTTGATTCTGCAGCATCAATAGTGATTATAGTGTCACTGTGTGTTGGAGTCTTTGATATCTGGAAGCACTCATTATCGGTCCATCCCCCAATCATATTTAGAATGTCAATCCTTTTTAGATTAATTTCATTGGTGCTTCAGCCTTGTGCCTTTGTTTACTGGATTTAAAGGGTATTTTCAATCGGAACTGTCAGACTGTAACGACTCAGAAATTTTGTAAAACAATGGCCGAAAGAAAAGTAAAATTTCAAATACCATGTGTTGGGTAGTGCTGCTGAAAGAGTCAATTTTAATATAAAGAATCTGTGTTAAATGAGGTTCAGAAGTTCCTGTACTGACAAATAATCAAATTACTTCAATCACACCAACGTGGTACAATGATAACAAGCTAACAACCTGTATTTGTCTATTTGAGCTAAAATAAATGATACGACAATAGTACAATGAAAAATAAAAACATCTTTAATCTTTTGGTGTTCCTGCTGTTCATACCTGACAGCACCAACTGCCAATTACTGAATGGAGTTTGTCATTCAGAAATCCTTTGTTTTCATTGCACAATTGATTCTGTCAATAAAATGAATCATCTCAGAAGCGAGAGACATTTCTCAACTAATGTGAAATAGCTCTTGACACAACTTTGGACAATTCAGGCAGAACGTGTTGGTTCAGGAATGGGCCTGTAATCCCAGCATAAGTTAAGTTTATAATTGCACAAATCACACTTGATATTTCATTTTCTTACCAGGAAGGGAATCTATGTTCAAAGTACATAATTTAACATGAAAAGATATGTGCCATCTTTGGGGAAATGAAGATAGAAACTTTTGAAAACAGTTGTTTCTATTTAATTTACATTTTACAGAAGAGAGTTATTGCCTGAATATTAAATTATGAATCGGAGATGGTCGATCATGAATGCTTTTCCATGCAAACTGTAAATAAATGTTGGGTGAAATGTTGGGTGAAAAGAGAAGTTGTAATTTAATGGTAATCCTCTCTTGCTGTGCTGTATACATGATTTGAATATAAAATAACTATGACAGTTTGGTTGTTAACCCTTTACCCAATTAGTTATTCAAGAATTTTTTTTGCAAGTGTCGTCTGCTTTTCATGTTAGGTAACGAGGTTAAAAACAGAAATGCATGTGGATAGGAGGTGGTGGGGGAGCTGGGGTGCAGTCAGAAATAAATAGCATTCTACTCACCTGATAATCTCTTGATCCAATATTCATCTTCAGCTCTACACACTGCTCATCTATTTCAGGTTTTCGAATTGTATGTGTGTATGTCCAATATCCTGTAAGATACATCGAAAGTTTTTACTCTTACAGTGACCAAAAGATTTCGAGAAAAGATGTCTAAAGGCAATAACTGTTTGCATGTTGCTGGTAGATCTCCCCATTAGGACAGCAATAATCTTGTCACCAGAATAGATTTTATTTCTTTGTTTATCGGAATTTGATGACACTTTCAATAGCCAGGTTCATATCGTGTCTGACAGTTATATGGGCAAAGGAAGCCAAACTAGATGGTGTCACTTGTGTGCAAAGCACACTATAGTGTATCCCCGCATTTGCATCCTTGACTTTGTATGAATGCTTGATACAAAGAAGAAATGTATTATGTGACACACTAAAATCATATTGAGTGGCACAGGTGACACAGCTTCGTGCGCACCTACAGACTCCACTGCAACATTTGGGCATGGTTTTAGCGTTTCGAATTACATACATGTACCCTGGGAGCCTTTCGCCGGAAATGGTCTAAGAAAACATGAAAGTGGCAACGGTGGCACCCCAAAAATCCGAAACCTTCGTGCACATCTACAGACCCTACTGCAACTTTTGAGCATAGTTTTAGCATTTCAAATTACATACTCTGGGAGCTTTTCGCCGGAAATGATCTAAGAAAACACGAAAGAAAAACAGTGGCACCGCCACGTGGCATCTGAAAAATCTGAAACCTTTGTACGCATCTACAGACCTTACTGCAACATTTGAGCATGTGTTAAGCATTTCGAATTACTTACCCTAGGAGCCTTTCGCTGGAAACAGTCTAAGAAAACACAAAAGTGGCAACGGTGACACAGCCACTTAGCACCCAAAAAATCCAAAACCTTCCTACGCATTTACAGACTCTACTGCAACATCTCAGCATGGTTTTAGCATTTCGAATTACATACTCTAGGAGACTTTCGCCAGAAACGGTCTAAGAAAACACGAAAGTGGCAATGGTGGCACAGCCACGTGGCACTGAACAATCCGAAATCTTTGTGCACATCTACAGACCCTACTGCAACATTTGAGCATGGTTTTACCATTTTGAAATACATACTCTAGGAGCCTTTCGCCGGAAATGGTCTAAGAGAACATGAAAGAGGCAACGGTAGCACAGCCACGTGGCACCCCAAAAATCCAAAACCTTCGTGCGCATCTACAGACCCTACTGCAACATTTGAGCATGGTTTTAGGATTTCGAATTACATACCCTAGGAGCCTTTCACCGGAAACGGTCTAAGAAAATGTGAAAGTGGCAACAGCACAGCCACTGGGCAGCTGAAAAATCTGAAACCTTCGTGCACATCTACAGACCCCACTGAAACATTTGAGCATGATTTTAGTGTTTCGAATTACATACCCTAGGAGCCTTTTGCCGGAAACGGTCTAAGAAAACACAAAAGTGGCAACGGTGGCACAGCCACGTGGCACCTGAAAAATCCGAAACCTTCGTGCGCATCTACAGACCCCACTGCAACATTTAAGCATGGTTTTAGCGTTTCGAATTACATACCCTAGGAGCCTTTCGCCGGAAACGGTCTAAGAAAACACAAAAGTGGCAATGGTGGCACAGCCACGTGGCACCTGAAAAATCGGAAACCTTCGTGCACATCTACAGACCCTACTGCAACACTTGAGCATGGTTTTAGCATTTCGAATTACATACCCTTGCAGCCTTTCGCCAGAAACGGTCTAAGAAAACATGAAAGTGGCAATGGTGTCGCAGCCAGGTGGCAGCTGAAAAATCCGAAATCTCCGTGCGCATCTACAGACCCCACTGCAACATTTGAGCATGGTTTTAGCATTTCGAATTGCATACCCCAGGAGCCTTTCGCCGGAAACGGTCTAAGAAAACACAAAAGTGGCAACGGTGGCACAGCCACGTGGCACCTGAAAAATCCAAAACCTTTGTGCGCATCTACAGACCCCACTGCAACATTTGAGCATGGTTTTAGCGTTTTGAATTACATACCCTAGGAGCCTTTCGTCGGAAACGGTCTAAGAAAACACAAAAGTGGCAACGATGGCACAGCCACGTGGCACATGAAAAATCCGAAACCTTCGTGCGCATCTACAGACCCTACTGCAACATCTGAGCATGCTTTTAGAATTTTGAATTACATACCCTAGGAGCCTTTCGCCGGAAACGGTCTAAGAAAACACGAAAGTGGCAATGGTGGTGCAGCCACATGGCAGCTGAAAAATCTGAAACCTTCGTGCGCATCTACAGACTCCAATGCAACATTTGAGAATGGTTTTAGCGTTTCAAATTACATACCCTAGGAGCCTTTCGCCGGAAATGGTCTAAGAAAACACAAAAGTGGCAACGGTGGCACAGCCACGTGGTACCTGAAAAATCGGAAACCTTCGTGTGCATCTACAGACCCCACTACAACATTTGAGCATGGTTTTAGCATTTCGAATTACATACCCTAGGAGCCTTTCGTCGGAAACGGTCTAAGAAAACACAAAAGCGGCAACGGTGGCACAGCCACGTGGCACCTGAAAAATCTGAAACCTTTGTGCGCATCTACAGACCCCACTGCAACATTTGAGCATGGTTTTAGCATTTCGAATTACATACCCTAGGAGCCTTTCGCCGGAAACTGTCTAAGAAAACACAAAAGTGGCAACGGTGGCACAGCCACGTGGCACCTGAAAAATCTGAAACCTTTGTGCGCATCTACAGACCCTACTGCAACATTTGAGCATGGTCTTAGCATTTCGAATTACATACCCTAGGAGCCTTTTGCCGCAAACGGGCCAAGAAAACACAAAAGTGGCAATGGTGGCACAGCCACGTGGCACCTGAAAAATCGGAAACCTTTGTGCACATCTACAGACCCTACTGCAACATTTGAGCATGGTTTTAGTGTTTCGAATTACATACCCTAGGAGCCTTTCGCCGGAAACGGTCCAAGAAAACACGAAAGTGGCAATGGTGGCGCAGCCAGGTGGCAGCTGAAAAATCCGAAACCTTCGTGCACATCTACAGACCCCACTGCAACATTTGAGCATGGTTTTAGCGTTTCGAATTACATACCCTAGGAGCCTATCGCCGGAAACGGTCTAAGAAAACACAAAAGTGGCAACGGTGGCACAGCCACGTGGCACCTGAAAAATCTGAAACCTTCGTGCGCATCTACAGACCCCACTGCAACATTTGAGCATGGTTTTAGCATTTCGAATTACATACCCTAGGAGCCTTTCGCCAGAAACGGTCTAACAAAACACAAAAGCGGCAATGGTGGCACAGCCACGTGGCACCTGAAAAATCTGAAACCTTCGTGCACATCTACAGACCCTACTGCAACATTTGAGCATGGTTTTAGCATTTCGAATTACATACCCTAGGAGCCTTTTGCCAGAAACGGTCTAAGAAAACACGAAAGTGGCTACGGTGGCACAGCCACGTGGCACCCGAAAAATCCGAAACCTTCGTGCGCATCTACAGACCCCACTGCAACATTTGAGCATGGTTTTAGCATTTCGAATTACATACCCTAGGAGCCTTTCGCCGGAAACGGTCTAAGAAAACACAAAAGCGGCAATGGTGGCACAGCCACGTGGCACCTGAAAAATCTGAAACCTTCGTGCACATCTACAGACCCTACTGCAACATTTGAGCATGGTTTTAGCATTTCGAATTACATACCCTAGGAGCCTTTTGCCAGAAACGGTCTAAGAAAACACGAAAGTGGCTACGGTGGCACAGCCACGTGGCACCCGAAAAATCCGAAACCTTCGTGCGCATCTATAGACCCTACTGCAACATCTGAGCATGGATTTAGCATTTCGAATTACAAATCCTACGAGCCTTTTGCCGGAAACGGTCTAAGAAAACACAAAAGTGGCTACGGTGGCACAGCCACGTGGCACCCGAAAAATCCCAAACCTTCCTACATATCTACAGATCATTTAGCAACACCCTAGTGTAATTTTATAACTCCAAATTACATAGGTTGGGACTATTCAGCAAAAAAGTGAAAAAATAACGCATTTTTTAAGTGGCTCCACCCACCTGGTGGCACAAAAATTTAAAAGTTGTATTTTTGGGTTGCACAGACCCTATCGAACAACTGTAGAAAGTTACAGCGTTTCGAATTACAAAACCGGACGTACGGAAGTACGGACGTACAGACATAAGGACGTACGGACGGAGATCATGACAATATCCCCGCATTTTTTAAAATGTGGGGATAAAAATATAGAGAGAAATACCAAATCTTGGCAGGTAACTGTCAAAAACTTATTATTTATTTTTATATTGGTGTTTAAGGTCACTTTCAGCATCTATGGCTATCTCATGAGCACAACATTGGTATGAAGGAAAGTTTAGTACCCACTTTAGAGGACTTCCACCCCAGGCACTGGGTCCTATTTTACCAATAAGCAGACCTTGTTTTCTTAGCACAGTGAACAAACACTGCTCAACTTCCAACTTACTAACCAGGCACAAGCAGGGTTAACACTGGTTCAAACCAAATGCATCATCGACATGCTGTATGCTTTAGTACATGGATGGCTCAACCATTCTTCCACATGGGGAATCAAGATTAAGTGTCTTGCTCAAGGACACAACCATCTATGGACACAACTCAGATGACATGGGTCAGGATCAAACCATTGACATTTTGATCTGAAGTCCAATATGCTAATCAATGAGCCAACTCACAACCAGTTAGAGGGTTAATCCTGACTCTGTTCAACAAAATATAATCCATAAATTAGATCAACCATTTCATGTATGATTTCTGTGTTCTATTTGCTTAAATTTTTCATTAAATCCTGTAGAGATGGGCAATATACCGAAAAACCGAACCGATACCAATATCATGGAGATACAGAAAAACCAAACCGACCAAATCATTGAATCCTAACCATCTTCTTGTGTCAGTTTATAGAAGAGTTAGGGAGACGACCCAAATAAGCTCTAAGCTTTCTGTCAAATCCCTCCTTTAAAATGTATCTTCTCTATTCTTATGCTGTATAATATTGTATAATACTAAGTTTTGTACAAGTATTCCATTCTGTATATAGCAAATGTAATATGTTCCAATAAATATTGTTTAAACTAAATCATTGAATAACAAAACCATCTGAATTTTAAAATGTTACTACATTCGCTATTTATAAGTCCCTGTTGAGGCTTGATAACAGTTGAAAGGTTCATTTTCATGAAAGAAGTGACTGATTTTCTTTTGAGTTTTGTTAACCCTCACAGGACTGCGCAGCTCTCCTGAATTCCCACTAGACTACAACCTATACATTCCAATTGCTTAGCAGTGATATTTAGTCAAGTCTTGGCTGCCTGTTAAGGCAGCCAAGACCTGACTATAAATCACTGCCCAGGTGTTTGGTCTATTGTCAGCAGGACCTCCTAAATATGGCATGGTCAGGGCACATGCTCTGAGACCGCAAAAGCCTGAATTGAAATTGAATTGATTTTTTTTGTACATAAATTGAAATTGAATTGATTTTTTTTGTAAAGCGCTTTTGAGCACCTTTGGTGGTTTTACGCTATATAAAATTGATTATTATTATTATTATTATTATTATTAACCCAAACAGGAACATGCTCGGTGAAGCGGTTTCAACAAAGGATTATGATTGTTAATATAAAAAAATTAAACGGAGTTATGGCTCACCAAAATGGTCTTATCAAATACATGTAATAATTTTTTTCAATATTCATGGCGCTACAACTAGGCAATATCACTAATAATAAATGTATAATGTTTTTCTTACCATTTTTACCCCGTTTCCGTAATCTTGCTTGCATTTTCCTACTTGGAGTTATAAGATAATCGTGTATGACATCAAAATCTTGATACTGTGGAAATTTCTGTAAGAAAACCCAAACTGCATAATTTGAAACCTGTCAGAATCCTCCAGTCTTCTTGAATTTATCATAACGAATGAGCCGACACCTTAGTTTTATTCAAAATAGCAACAAATTCAGATCTATTTTACATTTATAATATGAATGACAGACAAAACTTGCAAAAATATTTCATGAATAATTAAAGATTTTCATTTTGGACCAAAAAAATAACCTATGACCTCTCTTTTTCAATAAGTGCTATTTTTTTAAGGTAAAAACTGAAAAATTTGAAAGACAGTTTTTGTGAATCCCTCTAGCCAAATATATCTGTTAAGTTATGTAAAGGGTTGATTAAATTGCGAAAAATAACTGTTTTTCAATTTATATTTAAAAATAGACTTAATGATTTTGAAACAAGCTTTTTTATAACACTTGACATGGGTTTTAGACTTTGTTCCAAATAGGTCCCTGTAAAGCTTTGAAATTTGATTCGATGTTCTGAAAATCCTACCAAATGTCTCCTCTGAACTCATCTTCTATCAACAGGAGACCTGGTGATAGAAGAAGAGTACACGGAGATTTCGCTTCCGATAAAACTACTTTGAGTTTGTCCTGGAATATTCCACTTTTTTTATTGACTTCCACAAAAGAGACTAGTCTCCTTTGAATATAAAACTTGAGTGAAGACTGGCAATGTTTATGGTTGAAAGAAGGAGCAACATTTATAATTTGAAGAGCCATGGGATTCGATTCGGCATTTGATTCAACCCAAAATTTGAGATTTTTGCAGGACTCAAGTTCCAATATCATTTGGGTCATTTCTTAGTATACATAGAGGATATCCAACGAGTTTCCAGTTTATAGTAAAATTTATGAAACAAGTTCAGTATATTAGTTCTTGATCAAGCCTTTGCCGAGGTCCAGACATAAATGTGGGTTTGGTAAATTTCACTTTAGACTGTTAAAAATTGTATTTATGAATTGATCCAACACTAGAGATGGGTAATATACCAAAAAAAACAAACCGATACCAATATCATGGGCCCACCCATAAAAACGAACCGAATCAATCATCGAATACCGCAACTGTTTGAATTTTAAAATTTTCCTACCTTCACTATTTATAAAGCCCTGTTTACACTTCATAGCATTTGAAGGGTTCATTTTCATGAAAGAAGTGGCTGATTTTCTTTTCAGTAATGTTAACCCTCCGGGGCACTGGCAATTGTCCCGTACATCTAGCTGCTTAGCAGTGAATTTTAGCCAGGTCTTGAATGCCTTAACTGGCAGCCAAGACTTGTCTAGAAGAGGGTATGGTCAAGGCATATACTCTAAGATTGCATACACCTGAAATTGGGCTTTAAAGGTTAAGATGTTTTTAGAACAAGTTAGAAAATTTCTGTAGATATGATTTGTTTTTGTAAAAGAATGCCACTGTTGAGCTCATTGGCAGTGGCAGTGTGGTAAGATGATACAAGAACAACTTATTCTGCATTTTCCTGATGTGAATTCCCCTTTGGTACTATCAGCAAATCTAAGATTTAAGTTTGAATACCAAACAGATACCAAGGTATCAGCCTTAAAAATACTGAAACCAATATTGCACTGAAAATTCCAATACCGGTCATCTCTATCCAACACCTGATAAAATATGTCTACATGAATGGAGAAACCAACAAAGCTTCTTTTTTAGGCCCCAAATTTCATTGTTAAAAACAATGTATTCTTTGGCAAAGTGTCCATTTCAATGGATAGACTCCAATGACATAAATATTTGGAAGCATTCAATAATACAATATTGTATTTGAAAATGGTTCGAAACTCATCATATGATATAACTGGAAGTGTTTTTATTGCATTTCTCATCTCCCCAGCCAATGTCAATAATTATCAACAAGTTCTGTTTTTCTCATGCCGCTGATTGATGCAGTTATTACTGGGAATTTCGCAGTGACCCTTTTGAAAATTTCTGAAAATCAATGCACTGCCCCAACTGATCTTTGTTTTTATGTTTGGCTCATCATTTCTTAAAACAATTCATATATAAGAATACACCTGGGCTACTTCCGGACTTTTACTAAATGATCAATCCTTAGGCAAGAAAAAAAAATGTTTTGTTTCTTGGGCTATCCCTCATTGAAATTGAAGCCCTCTTTGAACGTTTTTACCGACTTACAGAGTCTTTCAAAATTAGTATGAAATCCTGAGAATTAAAAATTTTAGGTTGTTTTGATTGACATATATTTTTGTATGTGTTTCATGAATGTAGGTGGAACCATTGTCAAATTATCATCTGGAAACCAATTGTTTACGATTTATTATGTTCAAGGTCACTGTGACCTTGGCCTTTGACCTAGTAAGTCCAAAATAAATAGGGGTCTTCCACTCACCTAGGCCAACCTACCTATGAAGTTTCATGAATGTGGGTCAAACCATTATCAAGTTATCATCCGGAAACCAATTGTTTACGATTTACTACTATTGAAGGTCACTGTGACCTTGACCTTTTACCTAGTAAGTCCAAAATAAATAGGGTTCTTCCTCTCACTGATGCCAACCTACCCATGAAGTTTCATGAAACTATAAGTCGAGTTTGACTTCGTCACAACTCGACTAAAAATAAAATAAAAAACCACCCGCCCACATGCAGTATTACAAAAGATGGCCTGATAAACAGAAGATCTACTTTGTGGGACCTTATAATTGTTTTGTAAACATCTAGTTTGCTTTATTCTGCAGAAAATAACTCTAATATTGTGTGAACGGTATTCATTTTTATCAAAAAAAGTGCAAAAATATAAGCGAGCACAAATGTATTTGGTATTTCTTTATTAACTTGTAGAGTACAAAATTTTTCTTGGTTGCCAAATGCCTTGCCCCTTCCATTACAAAGGCAAATATTACCCTATGAACTTCGGTTGATAAACTTTATTCTACATGTCAAAAGGAAGCTCAGAACCAAATATGAAGTCATTGTACCAGTTGGTTCATAAGATTTTCTTAAAATTTGGGAGTATTTTCTGCCACCCCCTCCCTGTGGGGCTGGGCAAGTTGATTCAAACAAAATGAAAGTGCGATGTTACAACAAACAATCACCTTAAATTTCTCTGAAGTTGGTTCAGCAGTTTTGTGGGAGAAGTTGTGAATTACCATGTTCATGGATGCTGGATGATGGATGGAGAATGATCACTATATCTCACCCTAACTTCCAGTCATAAAATAAAAACCTCTATTTCTAATTGATTTGATAAATTAATTGCTCAAGAACCAAACACAATTTTTTTTCTGATCACCAGATTTAATTGGGACATTAATGGCCAGTAAAGGGTCAGATTACATGATATATTACAAAATCATAATAGATATTGATAATGAACTAAAAGAATTCATTATATTATTTTTATGTTTACCTCATCTGGTGGTACTACTTTCACCAAGAACTTTCTTTTTTTACTATTTTGAGCAAGTCTATCACCAGTGTCAATACCAAGTCTATCACATATTTTCTGGAAAAAAAATATAAGCAATATATCAGTTCATAACCAGTTGTTGCATGAAGACAGTTTCTCAGCTGAGAATTATTAACCCTTTGGGAACTAATTCCTATTGCGATTAACTTTATGGCCACAGAATTTATATATTCATACAAGCTATCAGGAGAAAGTCCTGCTGGCATTTGTCAAATTTTTGTGACAGCAGTTTTTGTGAGGTTTGGTTGCAATTACATACAGCCTAGACTTCACCAGAAATTTCTGCTATGGTACTAGACCAGACTAATTGGCTTAAGGGCAGTAAAACATAAAACAGCCCAAAACTGTTTTGCCCTCAACTGGTTGAGTGTTAGAAGCCACTATCAGGGCTTTCATAAAAAAGAGGGTACCAGAGCAAAAGCCAATATTTTCCTCACTCATCTTCCATATTCAGTCAATCGCAAATAGTATTTTGTTTTTATAAATTTGTTTTATTCGAAATTATTGGAGAGTGCCCATGGGCACTCTCCAATAATTTGGAATAAAACAAATATTTGTGAACAAATTCAGAACACCAAAAATAAACTAGCCCTCAACCAGTTAAGGATTGAAAGTACTGGAAGCCCATGTTCTGGCTCCAATGCAAAATGCACAATGGATAACACAACTTTGCAGTCATAGAGAGAGCTTCCCTGACAAAGGGTAGAAACCCCAAACTTTATGATAAATATCTGTTGTGAATTGTTGACAAAGCAGAGATATATCTAGAGAGGGTGTAAATGCTCTTAACATGTAACATTTTACACTGTACATCTCCATATACAAAAGAATCTTGCCAAGTGCACAAAATGTGACCAGACTTAAAAGGAACAAGTGCACTGCCAGCGGTGGATCAATATACATCCGCCTATGAAGAAATTGCGCTTGTGAAGAAATTTTTAGTTGAACAAAAGGTCAATAATTCCTTCAAAAATAATTGAACATTCCTGGCTTACGACCCATTAAACTTGAATATATTGTTTTCAGGTTATTGGGTGGAGAATCAAAAGTCACCAAAACTCCCAGATGGTTGCCATGTCAGCCATATTGTACATGCCAGAATGCTGGTTATCAAAAGGAACCATCCTCTAGTCATGACTTATCAACCATAAAAAAACAGTATTTGTTGGATGTATTGTTTTCAAGTTATAGCATGGACAAATAGAAGTTAACAGATTGATGGACAGATGGACATGGACGGACAGACATTGATGCTGGTTATTGAAAGGAAACATCCTTTAGTCATGACTAATCAACCATAAAAAACAGTATCTGTTGGATGTATTGTTTTCAAGTTATTGCGTGGGCAAACAAAAGTTAACCGTTGGATGGGTGGACAGACTGACAGAAGGATGGATGGACATTGATGCTGGTTATCGAAAGGAACCATCCTCAAGTCATCACAAATCAACAAAAAAAACCCAGTATCTGTTGGATTATCAAATGGACAATCAAAAGTCCCTGAAAATCCAAGATGGCTGCCATGGTGGCCAAGATGGCTGCCGTGGTGGCCATATTGGACATGTCAGAATGCTGAATATCAAAAGGAACCATCCTCTAGTCATGATTGATCAATCATAAAAAAGTAGCATCTGTTGGATTTATAGTTTTCAAGTTATCGCATGGACAATCAAAAGTCCCGGAAAATCCAAGATGGTTGCCATGGTGGCCATATCGGATATGCCAGAATGCTGGATATCGAAAGGAACCATCCTCTAGTCATGACTAATCAAGCATAAAAAACAGTATCTGTTGGATTATTGTTTTCAAGTTATCGTGGGGACAAACAAAAGCCAACGGACGGACAGACGGACATTGCCATACCATAATACGACCCGCTCATATGAGTGGCAGTATAAAAAGTATTCTGTAAACTTCTGAAGAAAGTTTGTTAGACCCAGAAGCTAGCATCAGCAACGGGACATCAACATGTCAGATCACTGGGAATGTTCCCAATACACCATCAGCTCATCACATCCACCCATTCCATCTCAACGTGTTAACACACCATCAGATACCGATATAAAAAGCCTTACAAAACAGCTAAAGTACTAAGATCTGCAGCATGAGCACTCTGCCAACACTGTGATTTCTGAACTTATTCCCCTTGCCGGTCTCAGATGCACCAATAAGAGATAACAACCAAAACAAGACACAAATGAAAAATATAAAAACAAACAATCCAGTTGGTTCTTGTTTTTATTTCATTCTCTTAGTGCATTCTACTACCCACTGCCCGTTTGTTACCACATGCTGTTAACTACATGTACTCTTGCTTGCCTTCAACCTTCTCATACAGTTATATTCTACATAGACTACTGGTTCTTTAATACATCCCCTCATTCTTCAGCCTATAAGGAACCAAACAATTAATAGGCTTTCTTTCTGGACATGTTAATTCTCTAGTTTGCTCTGATGTTCCATTCTTCAAATTGCAACTTCAGAGCAAAGTAGAGAATTAAAGTATCAGCAAAAATGCATCTGCCACAACATGCATCCACCAGATGAGGGTTTGGAAAGCAGAGCCACCAGTCACCCCATGCCTCTGACAAAGTTCACATACTGGATGAAACAGTTAGGCTAGACAACTCCAGCAACCAGATACAGGATCACCACCGGTCAAGACATTTTAAAACAAGAGGCCCCGGGGGCTTGAGGGTGCCCACCTGACATGGTAGCCTAAATATCAACCCAGGGAATTGATTCCATCAAGTTGCATGTGCCCTCCTAAGAAAAGCTTACACCAAATATCCAAAGATTCTGCCCAGTGGATCTAAAAAATATATTTTGAAAGAATATTCCTCATACTGAACTAAGTAATAATTTGGGCGCCCACTAGGGAGCCCAAATATGAACCCAGGCACGTGGCTTGAACAAACTTGAATCTCACCTCCATAAGGATGCTGTATACCAAATATCAAAAGATTCTGACTGGTGGATGTGAAGAAGAAGATTTTGAAGAATATTCCTCATATTGAACTAAGTTATAATTCGGGCTCCCTCAGGGAGCCCAAATATTAACCCAGGGACTTGGCTTGAACAAACTTCAATCTCATCCCCCTAAGGATGCTGCATACCAAATATCAAAACATTCCGACTGCTGGATCTGAAGAAGAAGATTTTTAAGGAAAATTCTTCATTTTGAACTGAATTATAATTCGGGCTCCCACAGTGAGTCCAAATATGAACACAGGGACTTGGCTTGAACAAACTTGAATCTCCTCCCCCCCCCCCCCCTCCCCCCAAAGGATGCTGCATACCAAAAGATTCTGATTGGTAGATCTGAAGAAGATTTTTAAAGCATATTCCTCATACTGCACTAATTTAAACATTTGGGCTCCCATAGAGAGCCCAAAATATGGACCCAGGGATCTGATTTCAATAAACCTGTGAAACAATCTTCCAAAGATGTTATATGTGAAATTGGAAAGCTTTTGGGGCAGTGGTTTGGGAGAAAAGTAGTCTTAAATGTTTTTCCTATTTATTTATTTATTTATTTAATTTATTTATTTATTTATTGATGTTTAAGGTCACATATTTATGCACAATGGCTAATCATGACCATGACAGTTTTACGGGTGGAGGAAGCCGGAGTACCCGGAGAGAACCACCAAGCAACAACGAGCAGCTGCCAGCTCCCCAACATCGTAACTCCGCACTGCAGCACAGGCAGGGTTTGATTGGTTGAAAACATGCGTACCATCGACGTGCAGTACGCCTTAGCACACGGTGTCATCGTGCCCCCACACAGGCAATGGAGATGAAGTGTCTTGCCCAAGGACACAACGCAGTTGCCGCAGGTGGGATTCGAACCGAGGACCTCTCGGCTTGCAGCCTGCACCTTTACCTACTGAGCCACCGCGCTCCTGTTTTTCCTATTACCCACAGTACTAAAAGATGATGAAGTCCCGAAAAAGTACCCCGTGATAAAACGTATAGCAATTTTTTTTTTACCATTCCATTCTGTTGGTCCTAAGGAAGCTTCACACCACATAAGAATTCTCAGTGCCAAGTAGTTTTGGAGATATAGGTCTTTTAAATTTTTTCTATTTTTAGTTCCTGCAGTTCCCATGGGGTGACAAAAAAATTCTTTTTGGCATAAATGAAGTACTTATGACCCAATAAGCCCTCATATCAAATTTGGTTCAAATCAGCCTTTTGGTTTGGAAAATAGACATTTTGAGCGTGGCGAAAATTCTTGCCCCTCCCATAACGAAAGCAAATATAGCTCCTCGAACTTCTCTTGAACAAATCTGAGTCTACACCTCAAAAGGAAGCTGCACACCAAATATCAAGTCTCTGCTACTGCTGGTTCATGAGAAAAAGATTTTTTCAAGATTTAAGCTCACTTTTTGGGCGTGGTCCTACCGATGGGCAAGGCAGCTTGATTTGAACAAAATCATAATGCGAAGTCATAACAAACTATTATCTCAAATTTCAATTAAATTGGTTCAGCAGTTTGGGAGGAGAAGATGCAAACACCATTTTCACGGATGACGTACGACAGATGGTGAGTGATCACTATAGCTCCCCTGACTGATAGTCAGGCGAGCTAACAAGACAACAGCCCAGCAGGGCATTATTATATGTTTTTTTTTTTTTTATTTTGTTTTTTTTTTGGAGGGGGGGGGGTGGTGTAATGGAGAAGGGTTGGATGGCATCTAGTACGGCACTGAATTCTAAAGATGAAGCTGCCCCCTATGCAGAGACACACTCCATGCAGGTTAAAGATTTGTACATAGTATTTGAGAAGAGTAAGGCCACAAAGTTTTAGTTTAAGAGGTCACCCACATAACCTGTGCCACGGGGCCAAGGAGAGGGGTAAATATAAAACTGCAGAATTTGCTCAACAATCCTTGCAAAAATAAAACTATCACAGAAGCTAATTAATACCTGCACTTCCTGTTTTCCAAAGTGCACCTCTGAATGTGGAGCTTCGAAATTTTAGAATATGTGTATGTTCAGTTGCTGGTGAGCCTGTCTGAGAAGTTTCATCTCAAGAATATAATTTTCAACAAATTGGATGAGTCTATTTTGTATTCATCTAGACATTCAGTATCAATTTAATCCTACAGCCCATATGTGGCTGTAGAATTATATAATTACTGATTTACTTTGCCCATTTGTTAAATATTGCATCGTCCTATCAACAAATGCTACTACTTTCTTTGCATAAAAGTTTAGACATAATGGGTTTAACTCTTAACCTGCTGAGTATTTTAAAGGTATTTTTCATCAAATCTAGTCATGGCTGCTATAAAGCAGCCATGACTAGATTTGCTGGAAAATTCATCTAAATTTAACTTGAGAAATTATTGGTGAAAAAATCCATTAAATTTACAGGGTGGAAATTTGATTAAATGTGCCCAAATTATACTTATTTCAGAAGTAAGAGAAATCCTGTCCTGGGCAGGAATATCTGCCAGGAGTATGCAAGGAGTTAAAGGATTAAGGACAGAGCATATAATTTTTTTTTTACTTACAGCCTTACCCCAAAGTACTGCTGAGCGTGATTTCTGTTGCATTATCATTTTATCTGAGGGAGAGCATCTCTTCATCTTTACTTAATGTAACAGCCAAAAACGACAAACACTATTCACAAATATCACTATTCAAAATTTATCATTTTTTTCATGTTTTGTTTCAAAAACATTGCTTATGACCTGGATTTGGAATGAGCCCATTAAGGGTCATAAGTTAGAAAAATTTGAAAAAACGATACATAAAAAATAAATTTTGTTATCCTGTGCATTGGGTAAAGTCCAATCATTTGTATGATACCAACTAAGAGATATTCAATAAGAAAAGACATTTTTAAATGGTCAAGATTTTATAAGTGGATGGTCAACAAGACAAGCAGTAGATCAAATGAGTGATTGGTTGAAAGATCCGTTTTTTAATTAAATGGGTGTAATTTGTATCTCTGCTTTAACAGAGATCCAGTCTTGAAACCCTTCAACAAATCTATATGATCTGACCACAGGTGTGGTGACTTGTATTGTATTTGCTTGGTTCTATTTATTAGCCGTATGACATCGAAGCGAAAAAGTCAGGAAAGTTTCCTGTTATTTGATACAATGTACATCAAATGAATGTTTTTTTTCAAAGAATACTAAATGAGACAAGAGGCCCCAGGGGACCTTAATCACTCACCTGATAAAGTGGTTCAAAGAAGATGACATACAGTTAGTCAACACTACAGAGGAATGAAGTCATGAAATTATTCATAACTCTAGTGTCCAATGTGAGATGATTATTATCATAGGTCTTCCTGACTGCTTCCAATTCTATCAGCTGTAGACCAGCACTGCCAAACTTCCAAATGTTATTATGTCACTGCAGTTTGAAATGCAAATTTTATGGAAAAAAACCCACTTAGGAATGGATTTGAACAAACTTGGACCCCCCTCCCCCACCCCCACTCCTCTCCCCCCAAAGTAAGGCCCAAATCTTAAGGCAGGGACTGAATCTGATCTTCCCAGAGATGTTATATACCAAATATGAAAAGATTCTGATTCTGGAGAAAAAGAGTTTTGAAGCTCCCATCGGGAGGCCAAATATTAACCCAGGGACTCGATTTGAACAAACTGAATCTGACCTCCACCCCCCCTCCACCCCCCACCACCCCACTAGAAATGTTGTATACCAAATATGAAAGGATTCTGACAGGCAGATCTAAAGAAGAAGAAATTTCCTCATATTGCACTAAGTTAAACTTTTGGCACCAATACAGAGCCTAAATATTAACGCAGGAACCCAAGATGTTGTATACCAAATATCAAAAGATTCTAATTGTTGGTTCCGAAGAAGAAGATTTTTAATGAAATTTCCCCATATTGCACTAAGGTAAAACTCGGGCCCCCAAAGAGAGCCCAAATATTAACCGAGGAACTCGATTTGAACAAACGTGAATCTGACCCTCCTAGAGATGTATACCGAATATGAGAGGATTCTGACTGATGGATCTGAAGAAGATTTTTTAAAGAATTTTCCTCATATTGTACTAAGTTAAAAGTTCGGGCCTCCATAGGAAGCTGAAATATTAAACTGAGAGACTTGATGTGAACAAACTTGAATCTGACCCTCGTAAGAATCATGATTACAAATATTAAAACACTCTGACCAGCGGTTCTGAAGAAGATTTTAAAGCTTATTTCTCATATTGCCCTAAGATTTGGGGTCTTGTATTGAGCCCAAATACGAACCGAGGGGCTTAAAATGAACACACTTGTATCTGACCCCCCTATGGATGCTGTATGCCAAATAACAGAAGCTTGTGATCAGTGGTTCTGGAGAAGAAAAAATTTTTTAATATTTGCAAATATGCTGACTCAGCATTTACAGGCTACACCACTACAGAACACACTAAGAAAACCGATGGCAATTTTTTTTATTATTCACTTCTACTGGTCCTAAGGATGCTTCATACCAAATAACAGATCTCTGTTTCGTGTGGTTTGGGGAAATATGGGCGTTTGAAAATATTTTCTACTTTTGGCTCCTGGGGTTCCCATAGCGAACATGGGAAATTTTTTTTAGCATGAATCAAGTACTTTTGACCCAATAATACCACATACCAAATTTCTTTCAAATCGGATCATTGGTTCAGAAATCATTGGGCGGGATCCAAAATCTGGCCCCACCCATTACGAAGGCAAATATTGCTTCACAAACTTCGTTTGCACAAACTTGATTCCACACCTCAGAAGGAAGCTTCACACCAAATATCAAGTCATTGTACCCACTGGTTCATGAGAAGATTTTTCTAGAATTTTGGAGCATTTTCCCCCATTCCCTCCTCATGGAGTGTGGCAACTTTATTTGAACAAACTTGAATTGACATATGATGAGTTTGTGAGGAGAAGTTGATAATGTGAAGTTTACGCCGGACGGATGACGGCGGATGGAAAGTGTTTAGTAAAGCTCCCCTTGAGCTTCTCTCAGGTGAGCAAAAAATTGAGGGGATTGAATATTTATTTCATATTCGTATAAGAAATCATTTTCATACTAAAACTGTATGTTAATGATTTAAAACTGAATTACAACTTTTAAAATATATTTTATGTTGGGTTGGTTGATAGACTTTGTTTGGATGAAATATTTGGAACAAGTCACAAATTATGGTGGCTGTAATTTACACCGGCAAAAATAAGCTGCACTTAAAATTATAAGCTCCTTGGTGAGTGGAGGCATTCCCAAATTCCATTGATAATTCTTACGGCTGCAGTACTAATACTGCTACTTATAAGCTCAAATAGTGATACAGTTACTGTAATTTCAACATTTCAATTCACTCACATGTATCATTCTGGTAAGCTTAGTTTCAAATCCTGTACTGTTATCAACAACATCATAGTACGGATGACCAACCCATGCCTGGAAATAGAATTAAACACTAATCAGAATTATAATACAATGGAACCCTGTTAAATGAACAGTCTCTTTGCCTGTGAAAAATATATAACAGGAGTATGAGATAAGGCTCCTCAGTATACTGGTTAACTGGTAATTACAGGTGTTGAAAATGATGGCGTATTGATACTAGCACTGTTTTGAAATTACCAGTATATCGTAAGTATGGCATTGTATCAAACTATTGACATTAAAGTTGAAATTGGGGAAAATGTTGAATTCAACAAGTCATTCTATTCTATCATCCCAAAATATTTGGATTTTGCTACTTTCAAATTCTGTTTAAATAACACTTGGATATACTTGTCTGAGAACATGTTCCCATTTTATACATCAATATATTTATTCAAATAAAATGTATCAAAGGTTTGTGACAATAATTACTAAAATAAAAAAATTCTTGTTTTTAAGTTATGTGACAATGACCTTCACTGACGTTGTATGATTTACTCAGTGTTGTAAGGTGTTTGTTCATGTCTTAGAAAATAAATGAATCTTAGTCCATACTCTTCCCATACTAACAACACCTGTGATAAAGTACACATCAATATCTCCTTCCATACACCAATGGAAATGTTCTTTGCATCAAACTGTCTGGGCAATCAGTCAGTGTTTTCTTAGCAGCTTGACTTTCAGTGATCAGCATTATTAGGCACCCTACATTGTGCAAATGATTATGCTCCAATAAGACTAAAATCCATGGCCTCTGATTGGACAAGACCCTGCTTAGTTTTTTCTATGTTTATGACTCCAGTGGCATATGTTACCATCCGACGTCACCAAGTGAAATATTTTTAAAAAGTGACCAGTCCATGGTGGCAATACTGTATTCTTGATTTTTCTTCATTTCACATTATTTTTTTCAGAGAACTCTTGACCTACTGATGTACTTGACCAGATCACCATCTAATTAAGACTTCACTCAACACAGATGATATCAAAATTTATTATTTTAAAAAGTAATTTTTTCAAAAAATTTCAACAAAACCATACCACTGACCCCTTATTGGAACAAGCTTGTTCCAATGAGGGGGTCACATTGTGATATTGTTTCGATGAAATTTTTTAAAAAATAATTTTTTTTCAGCTACTGAATTTATATATTGTGCAGGCAGATTTGTTAGGTAAAGATTTAAGAAAGAAACCGCTTTTTGTGATCACAGTACTGTATGACAAATATCGAATGAATTATTCATCACCTGTGCTGTCATCTCATCAAGTTTTCTTGCTGACGAAAGTCCCTCATGTCTTGTTTTGTGGCCAGCAACAGTATAAAATGGCTCAGCTCCATTAGCTGCAGATACCATGTGAACAATCTGGTTGTATCTGTTATCTCTCAGATCTATCTCATTCCAGCCACACTCTTTTTTCATTTGTTCCCATTCTTTGGATGTTATATCTAAAGCAAAAAATATATATCAGATCTTAAACCTTTACCTTTCAAAATGCAGCACTTTATCATCCTTTACTGGAATAAGCTAATAAAGTTATTAGTAAAACACATTAAAATTTTATAATTATTTATTTATTTGTTGATGTTTAAGGTTACATACTTCTGCACAATAGCTACTCATGACAGCAACCTGGAGATAAAGTCAAGTCCAGCCAATCGTTTATACCCATGCTGCCCATTTTGGAGGACTTCCACCCCAAACATTGGTGATTGGGTCCTATTTTACCAGGAAAACAGAGATTGTTTACCACTGTAAACAAATCTTGCTTTACTTCTCATGGTGTTCGAATCCCACCTGCAGCAACCGCGTTGTGTCCTTGGGCAAGACACTTCACCCCCGTTGCCCATCTGGGGGCACGGTGACGTCGTGGACTAAGGTGTACTGCACGTCGATGGTGCACTTGTCTTCAACCAATGCTAACCCTGCTGGTGTGGAGTTTGTATGTTGGGGAGCTGACAGCTGCTCGTCGTTGCTCGGTGGTTCTCTCCGGGTACTCCGGCACCCGTAAAACTGTCATGGTCATGATTAGCCACGGTGCAGAAATATATGACCTTAAACCCCAATAAATAAATAAATAAATACTTCCCATGGTTCCTGCAGGGGTATAATTATTTGGTTTCTACTTGTCATACGATGTTGAGCAGGGCATTACATGCCATTTTTATGAAAAAACGCCAACATCAAACAAGCACCTGAGTGAAGTGTTTATGCACACAGACAAGTAAATAATTCATGGACAGTGGAGAGGTTAATTAATTGCAAGAATGATAAATGTACAGTTGCAGTGCAAACATTAAATAACAGACATCATGCTATCTTATGCTATCTGCTATCAACACAAAGTGCATACAGATCCTCAGCCACACTACATGGGAACATAAGCCTACTGGCTTGACCATAAATGAAAGTGTCAGTGATACTGTAGCTCAACTTGACAAACTTGAACTTAGTAAGTTATAAGTGAAATGGCAAAATTGAAGATCATTGGTACCAATGTTATTTGGTGAAATTTCAACATAACAGCATTGTGTGTACACAACGTCAAGAGTAATCCTTGAATTTATAAATGTAAACTGTAAGACTGGCTAAAGGAAGAATGTTGATACACAAATGCAATAAGTTCAGAGGTTATTGTAAATGGCAACTTTTTTCACAGGAATGAATGCTAATCAATAGCTCTTATCTAAAGATCTCGCCCAATGAGCACACCAATTTCTAAAAAAAATCCTGATAAATGTGGCCTGTAAGCCATGTCAAAGAGGAATGTTGATGCACAAATGCAATAACTTCAAAGACTGTTGCATTTATAAATGTAAACTGTAAGACTGGCTAAAGAAAGAATGTTGATACACAAATGCAGTAAGTTCAGAGGTTATTGTAAATGGCAACTTTTTTCACAGGAATGAATGCTAATCAATAGCTCTTATCTAAAGATCTCGCCCAATGAGCACACCAATTTAAAAAAAATTCCTGATAAATGTGGCCTGAAGGCCATGTCAAAGAGGAATGTTGATGCACAAATGCAATAAATTCAAAGACTGTTGCTAACAGCAACAGTTTTTGATGGAAATGAAAAGAAAATCAATAGCTCCTATCTTTGTCACCCTACATAAGCATACAAAGTTTCAAAACAGCCTGATAATTAATGCACCCTCTGAGGCATGCCAAAGGAAGATGTTAATGCACAAATGCACTAAGTTTGAATGTCATTGCTTGTGGCAATGTTTTTTTTTCTCTTTTTTATGAAAATTCATAAATATACCCTGCAGAGAGTGCAAAAAGGATAAGTTGCTACACAAATGCAGTAAGTTAAAAGGCTGGTGAAAACGACAATAATTTTTTAAAGGAAATGAAAATAAATGCGACCTGTGAGGTGTGCCAAAGGAAATTGTGGACGTACGTACTAACGTAGTACGTACGCCGACGGACGAGAAGTGATGGCAATAGCTCAGCTTGACTTTGTCAAGTTGAGCTAATAAATGTGCCTGTAGGGTACCCCGACGGACAAGAAGTGATGGCAATAGCTCAGCTTGACTTTGTCAAGTTGAGCTAATAAATGTGCCCTGTAGGGTGTGCCAAAGGGAAATATTGAGGTCTGACTAAACAAAGTTCTAAGAACGTTGGCAGTGGCAACATTTTTTGACGGAAATTGAAGAAAATCGACAGCTCCCATCTAGAGATCTCCCCAAACAAGCATATCAGGTTTCAAAGCAAGCTGATCATAAATGTGCCCTGTAGGGTGTGCCAAAGGGAAATATAGAGGTCTGACTAAACTAAGTTCTAAGAATGTTGGTCGTGGCAACACTTTTTGACGGAAAAGGAAGAAAATCGATAGTTCCCATCAAGAGGTCACCCCAAACAAGCATGCCAGGTTTCAAAGCAATCCAATCATAAACATGCCCTGTGGGGTGTGCCAAAGGAAAATATTGAGGTCTTCTGACTAAACTAAGTTCTAGGAATATTGGACGCAGCAACATTTTTTGACGGAAATGGAAAAAAATTGATAGCTCCCATCTAGAGGTAACCCCAAACAAGCATACCAGGTTTCAAAGCAATCCAATCATAAATGTGCCCTGTAGGGTGTGCCAAAGGAAAATATTGAGGTCTGACTAAACTAAGTTCTAAGAACGTTGGCCGTGGCAACATTTTTTGATGGAAATTGAAGAAAATCGATAACTCCCATCTGGAGGTCACCCCAAACAAGCATGTCAGGTTTCAAAGCAATCCGATCATAAATGTGCACTGTAGGGTGTGCCACAGGGAAATATTGAGGTCTTCTGACTAAACTAAGTTCTAAGAATGTTGGCCGCGGCAACATGTTTTGACGGAATTTGAAAAAAATCGATAGCTCCCATCTACAGGTCTCCCCAAACAAGCATACCAGGTTTCAAGCAATCCGATCATAAATGTGCCCTGTAGGGTGTGTAGTTCTAAGAACATTGGCCGTGGCAACATTTTTCGACGGAAATTGAAGAAAATCGATAGCTCCCATCTAGAGGTCACCCTAAACAAGCATACCAGGTTTCAAAGCAATCCAATCATAAATGTGCCTTGTAGGGTGTGCCAAAGGGAAATATTGTGGTCTGATTAAACTAAGTTCTAAGAACGTTGGCCGCGGCAACATTTTTTGACAGAAATTGAAGAAAATCGAAAGCTTCCATCTAGAGGTCACCCCAAACAAGCATACCAAAGTTTCAAAGTGTTCTGATCATAAATGCGACCTGTGAGGTGTGCCAAAGGAAATTGTGGACGTATGTACTAATGTATGTACGCCGACGGACGAGAAGTGATGGCAATAGTTGAGCTAAAAACTCCACAACCCAACCAGCAAATTTAGTGTTCAAGAACCACCAGTCAGTCTCCCCAGTGGGTCCTTGAACTGCATATGTGTGGTTCGACCCTCAAGTTTCTTTTTACCAAATACCTAAAGTAATGGACATAACTGTTCCACACAGTTTTTTTTTACTGCAGCTCATTCCAATGAGTTGTCATGAGCTATGTTTTGAAGCCAAAAAAGGAAACTTTTTAATTTTAAAAGCAAATCTCTTTTGTTTGCAAATCCTATCTGGTAGTCATTTAAGGTAAAAGGTTATGTAGAGGATCTCCAACAATTCCCCAGTTTATATAGAAATTTATAAAATGCATTCAGTCAATCAGGTCTATACCAAGCTTTAGCTCAGTACAAACCTAATTTATTGGACAAGTCTTGTAAATTTCGACATACACTGAGGACAAGTTGAAGATTCTATTTATATGATCCAAAAACACCCACAAAAGACACATAAATTTAATGAGTAAAAGCTAGCAGCTTCTATAAGGCATGTGACTGTATAATAACTTTAGTTGCATTGGTAGCCTGCAGTGTCCGTATCAGGAAATAGTATCCAGATAAAGAATAGTGTTACAAAGTATTTAATGACACAAATTGAAAATGAATAATTTTCAAATAAACATCATCTACTGTCCCAGACAACAAATGTTTATCATTCCTCACCCCCTGAGTCTGAATCTACGATACTGTCAATTATATTCTGGCGTTTGAAAAATGCATTACCATTTTCAATGAATGGGCTTAACAGGTAGACCGCTACATTACCTTTCAGTAGTCATTTGTAACCTGAGAACTTTTATTTCAAAGATACCACACTACCAGCACAAGGAGCCTTAGTTTAGCAAGATACTGCTAATGCATAATTGTTTTGTTTCAATTTACTGGAGAGTGCCAACTGGCACTCTCCAATAAATTGTAACAAAATAATTTTATATTAATATTTTTCTTCTACTGCTGAGCCAACAAATTAATGAAGTGTAAAGCCACCATAGTGGCTTTCAGCACTTTTCTGTAGAGCCCTGATAGTGGCTACTAGCACTCAACCAGTTAATAGTAACCAGAAGAAGTGTCAGATCATATAATACAGTCAATTCATTCATTCATCCAATTAAATCATTCATTTATCGTTTGTTTGTTCATCTATACATTTATTCATTTATTCATTCACAGCTGAGTCCTAATGAACCTGTACAGAACTGCAATTGCAAAAACTGCTTCAATCGTGATCTGGTCATGCTAAATTTATACCAGTGCATCAAGATTTCAAAAATAAAATGCTACAAAATCAAAACCAAATCAAGAAAGACAAACAAAAATAGCATTTGAAATTTAATGTTGTTACATTTCATTTTGGATAAGTACAATTCTACAGTGTTGTGAAAGAAAAGCAGGCAGAGAACTCAGGCCTTTAAATTCTGCCAAACTCATACCGGTAACCGGTGTCTCCAAATTAAAGGAATGTTTCCAAATTAGAGGGCATAACACATACATGTAGTATGGCTTGTTTTTTAAGCTTTTGATCTACATCCCATGACTTTGAAATTGTTTTCAGGCAAGTCTCGGCTAGAAATATAGACAGCCGAGACTTGTCTTGAAACAACTGTCAAGGCACTTATAATTCATCTGCAAGTTTACCCGGAGTTATCCAGAGACAGCTTGTTGGGGCACTTGTTCTATTGCAGTAGAAAGTGATCAGATTTGGAACAAGAGGCCCCAGGGGACCTGAGGGCACTCATCTAAACCCGGTAGTCTAAATATCAAACCAGGGACTTGACTTGAAAAAGCTACATATGCCCATCCTAATAAAAGCATAAATCAACTAGATGAAGCGATTGTGCCCACACAATACACAGGATTTTCCTTCTATTTTCAGTTCCTGCACTTTTACATCCTAAAATTGAGATAAACGCATAAAAAACAGATTTTTTTAATTTTTGTTCGGAAATTTTCGAAGTCTCAAACAAAATGTTTTCAGACTAAAATATTTTTTTCTTCTTAAAATTGACCAAAACGCATAAAAATCAAAAAACTAATTTCTGGATTTTGGTCCAAAATTTTCCTTCCCGGACCCAAATTTTCAGTGTAAAAAAAAATAATTTTTTTTTGTCTTAATAAAAGCATAAATCAACTAGATGAAGCGATTGTGCCCACACAATACACAGGATTTTCCTTCTATTTTCAGTTCCTGCACTTTTACATCCTAAAATTGAGATAAACGCATAAACGCATAAAAAACAGATTTTTTTTTATTTTTGTTCGGAAATTTTCGAAGTCCCAAACAAAATATTTTCAGACTAAAATATTTTTTTCTTCTTAAAATTGACTAAAATGCATAAAAACAAAAAAACTCATTTCCGGATTTTGGTCCAAAATATCTAAGTCTGGACCGGGACCCAAAATTTTCAGCCTAAATATGAACCCAGGGACTTGGCTTAAACAAACTTGAATCTCCCCCCCACCCCCCCCCCCCCCTCCCCCAAGGATGCTGCATACCAAATATCAAAAGATTCTTATTGGTAGATCTGAAGAAGAAGATTTTTAAAGAATATTCCTCATACAGCACTAATTTAAACATTTGGGCTCCCATAGAGAGCCCAAATATGGACCCAGGGAATTGATTTCAATAAACAGGTGAAACAATCTTCCAAAGATGTTATATGTGAAATATGAAAGCTTTTGGAGCAGTGGTTTGGGAGAAAAGTAGTTTTATATGTTTTTCCCATCACCCACAGTGTTAAAAAATGCTGACTCAGCACTTTTTCAAAGTCCCAGAAAAGTACCCCATGATAAAACCGATAGCAATTTTTTTTTTACCATTCCATTCTGTTGGTCCTAAGGAAGCTTCACACCAAATACGAATTCCCAGTGCCGTGTAGTTTTGGAGATATGGGCGTTTAATTTTTTTTTTATTTTTAGCTCCTGCGGTTCCCATGGGGCGATGGGAAAAAAATTGGGCATAAATTAAGTACTTATGACCCAATAAGCCCTTATATCAAATTTGGTTCAAATCTGCCTCTCGGTTTGGAAAATAGAAATTTTGGGAGGGGCAAAAATTCTTGCCCCTCCATAATGATGGCAAATATAGCCCCACAAACTTCTCTTGAACAAATCTGAGTCTACACCTCAAAAGGAAGCTGCACATCAAATATCAAGTCTCTGCTACTGCTGGTTCATGAGAAGAAGATTTTTTAAGATTTAAGAAAACTTTTTGCACATGGCCCTACCAAGGGGCAAGGCAACTTGATTTGAACAAAATCAAAACTGCGATGTCATAACAAACTATTATCTCAAATATCAATTAAATTGGTTCAGTGGTTTGGGAAGAGAAGACGCAAACACCATGTTCACGGACGCGGACGATGGACGACGGAAGATGGATGTGAGTGATCAATATAACTCTCCAGACTGAAAGTCAGGCAAGTTAAAAAATTCTGACCGGTGGATGCGAAGAAGAAGATTTTAAAAGAATATACTTCATATTGAACTAAGTTATAATTCAGACTCCAACAGGGAGCCCAAATATGAACTCAAGGACTTGGCTTGAAGAAACTTGAATCTCCCCCCCCACTCAAGGATGCTGCATACCAAATATCAAACGATTCTGATTTGTGGATCCGAAGAAGAAGATTTTTAAAGAATATTCCTAATATTACACAATTTGAACATTTGGGCTCCCATAGGGAACCCAAATACAGATGAGGGATTTGATTTCCACAAATATGTGAATCAATGTTCCAAAGATGTTATATGTAAAATATGAACTATATGATATTTTGGAGCAGTGGTTTAGAAGCAAATGATTCTTTAATTTTTTTCCCATTGCCCACAGTGTTAAAAAATACTGACTCAGCATTTTTTCAAAGTCCCGAAAAAGTACCTTGTGACAAAACTGATGGCAATTTTGTTTTTACCATTCCTTTCTGTTGGTCCCAAGGAAGCCTCACACCAAATAAAAATTCTCAGTACCATGCAGTTTTGGAGATATGGATGTGTTCGTTTTTTTCTATTTTTGGCTCCTGAGGTTCCGTTGGGACTGCAGGAAAAAATGTTTTGGCATAAATCAAGTACTTATAACTCAACAATACCTCATATTAAATTTGGTTCAAATTGGCCTCTTGGTTCAGAAAATAGAAATTCTGGGCGGGGCAGAAATTCTTTCCCCTCCCAGAACAAAGGCAAATATTGCCCGTCAAACTTCTCTTGAACAAACTTGAGTCTACACCTCAAATGGAAGCTGCATACCAAATATCAAGTCTCTGCAACAGCTGGTTCATGAGAAGAAGATTTAAAAAATTTGTGCATTTTGCCCCCCCCCCCCCCCTCCTCAATATGAGCAGAAACCCAATTTGAAGAAAAACCCAAATACCTCTATATAAGCGCTACTCCTGTGAATTGTCATTGAACTGCAACCAGTGGCTTGGGAGAAAATGACTCAAACACCACCTTCATGACGTACGACGGATGACAGACAACGGACAAAAGGTGATCAGAAAAGCTCACCCTGACTTTCAGTCAGGTGAGCTAATAAGGTCCCAAATGGTTATCAGTAATAGATATTCTTAGATATTAATACAGCCAATATAGCCTGAAAAAACCAGGAAATGGCATTCCAGACAATGCAAAAGAGTTTCTTCAATGTGGCTCAACAGCAGCTGACTTGGCAAGTCTGTGATGGACCCAAAGTAGACCAATCGAACAGCCTGGAGAATGTTGACCGGATCACAAGCCAATCATTTTCTGGTCAAAATTCTCTATCCGCCTTTGTAATCACAGTTCTATATACATACCCTAGAAGTATGTACCAACATCAGGTTTTGCATTTTGTCAGGGCCTGGGCTGATAAGCCCCATGATCAGCAAAAATAGAATAGGGAAGGGGGCTACCACTAGGTGCCATGAACATAACATTTTACTTCTAAGTTTAATGAAAATTGGCCCCTACGACACGAAAGTAGTCCCTGAAAGTCCATTCTATGGAGGCCTAATGGTAGGCCCAAAAAGTATTTCAAAATGCCTGCAACATTCTAAAATTCCCATGTTTCACACTGGAAAGAAAACTTCTAAAACAGAAAATCAGTATTGTAAAGAGAATATTTTTAAAGCTTTGTAAATAAGTTTGACAGATAAAAACTGCATGGATGAAAAAGCTGACAGGACCAATTTGCCATGTTAAATGTTATGTAACCTCAATTACTGTACATTTTATTAATCAGTTAACCGTGCATACCATTTTCATCACTGTGAATGACAAGTTGTAAAGTTCAGATTCAAACAACTGACATGGTTAATAAACTCCAAGAGAACTTCTATTGAAAGAATTTTTTTGAGTATTGGATAACCAACATAAACTATTTGCCAGCTGCAGGTAGATTTTACAGCCCAGTGCAAAAATACTTTATTACCCGGTGGAGGTATGATTGTGAGTCTTGTTAACTGGCTGAATGCTAGAAGCCACAATCATGGTTTTAGTGGCTGGCTTTACACTGTATGCATTAACTTGATGTTCACTCAGCAGTAGACCTGCGGCAACCGCGTTGTGTCCTTGGGCAAGACACTTCACCCCGATTGCCTACATGGGGGCACGATGACGCTGTGTACTGTGGCGTACTGCACGTCGATGGTGCGCATGTCTTCAACCAATCTAACCCTGCCTGTGCTGCGGTGCAGAGTTCAGAGTTACGATGTTGGAGAGCTGACGGCTGCTCGTCGTTGCTCGGTGGTTCTCTCCGGGTACTCCGGCTTCCTCCACCCATAAAACTGTCACGGTCACGATTAGCCATTGTGCATAAGTATGTGACCTTAAACACCAATAAATAAATAAATAATAAATACTCAGCAGTAGAAGAAAAAATTCTTTCATAAAATTGTTTGGTTGCAATTTATTGGAGAGTGTTATTGGCACTCTCCAATAAATTGTAACCAAACAGTTATTTATGAACAAAATCTAGCTAAATTAAAGCTACTCTTGCTGGTAGCATGGTATCTTTGAAAAAACAAATACTCTTGTTTGAAATCACCTTTAAAAAATAATCTAGCATTCAATAAGTTAAAAAAAGTATACTCTTATGAATTGGAGTTGCCCTCTAATCTAATCGATAATTTTTGATTCTGGAATCAATTGAATTTGTCATAAAATGAAGCCATGGCTGCTACAAAGAAGCCATGATCTTATTTCATGACAAATTCAATAAATTACGTAGCATATTAAGAGTTAAAAACAAAGACTGGTTCAGTACAGAGTTAAGTTACACCTTTATCTAATATGTCAGCAAGGAGTATGGTGGTTCATAGGTTAGAGTGATGGAATTTAAACTGAAAGGCTGACAGTTTGATTCTGACCCACATCATCTGTCCTGAGCAAGACACTTAATCCTGAATGCCCATCAGGGCTTCAACGATTTGGATGTTCACGATGCAATGCACATCGCAATTATTTACTTATGATGTGATGTGCATCATGATACTAGTACAAAACGGAAAAGCTCTGATCACGTAAGATCTGTTTGTTCAGAAGAATGATAAATGCCCTCAGTACATTATTTTTCACCTCAGGCTTGCTCAAAATAAGAAAGAATTTATGTTAATCTTACTTTTAGTCAAATATGAATACAAATTATACTCTATGAAAATGATACGTTGTGTTTTAAAAATATGTTTTCAACATTTTCAAGGTTGTTCAGTTAATAATCCCTCTGGCCTGAGGATCATGATGTATCTCTTGTTATGATGTGATGCATCACAGAGTGAAAGAATCGTGATGCATTGAAACCATGATGCATCTTTGCAGGCCTAATGGCCATGTGGGGCACATTGGCAGTGTGCACCACAGCATACTGCATGTCAATTAGTAAGTTATAGGCACTCGTGCCTATCTGTGGGGCACCAGCAGTATGCTCTGTTGAGATGAGCTGAGAATGTCATGGAATGAAGACAGGGTGTGTGTACGCCTATGATACAGGGTAATAATGTAAGTCAGGGGGCACTGCGGTGGATTCTAGACATTATTAACTGGTTGAGGGCTACATTATTTTTGTTGGTCTGAATTTGCTCTTCAAAATTTGTTTTATTATAAAGAGTGCTCACAGGCATGGGAAGAGTGCTCTCAGGCATGGGAAAAATATTTGGTTTTGCTCTGGTTTCCTCAGTTTTTTGAAAGCCCTGATAGTGGCTTCCAGCACTCAATTAGTAAAACAAACAAATATTAACTGGTTGAGTGCTAGAAGCCACTAACAGGGCTTTCAGAAAAAAGGAGGGTAGTGGAGCAAAAGCCAAGATTTTCCGTACTCATGTTTCATATTCAGTCAAACACAAATAATATTTTTTTAATATAAGTTTGTTTGACCACAAATTATTTGTAATAAAACAAATTTTGATGAACAAATTTAGGCCACCAAAAGTAATATAGCCTTCAACTAGTTAAAGAATAAATCATCCAAATCTTATATAGATTTTATTTCAACAAGTAATGAGGTATTTAACCCTTTACCTAACATGAAAAGCAGACAACACTTGTAAAAAAAATTCTTGAATAACTTATTTTTTTCATTTTTTTGTCTCAAAAACATAGGTTATGACCCCTTATTGAAACGAGTCCGATGATCTCGTTCCAATCGAGCTCGTTCCAACGAGGGGTCATAACCTATGTTTTGAGACAAAAAATGAAAAAATAATGAAAATCAATTGGTGATTTTTGAGAATAGCGCTGGCCGGTTTTGGCCGTTACGTTGGATAAAGGGTTAAGCTGGGAGTGCAGTGGCTCAGTAGGTAGAGGTTCAGGCTGAAAGCCTAGAGGTCCTCGGTTCGAATCCCACCTGTGGCAACCGCGTTGTGTCCTTGGGCAAGACACTTCATCTCCATTGCCCGTGTGGGGACACGGTGGAGTTGTGTACTAAGGCATACTGCACGTCGATGGTGCACTTGTCTTCAACCAATGCTAACCCTGCTTGTGTCGAGTTCGTATGTTGGGGAGCTGACAGTTGCTCACCGTTGCTCGGTGGTTCTTTCCAGGTACTCCGGCTTCCCCCACCCATAAAACTGTCACGGTCATGATTAGCCATTGTGCATAAATATGTGACCTTAAACACCTATAAATAAATAAATAAATAAATAAATAAATAAAGGGTTAAGCAATGTTTTGGATGTCAAAAAGGAAACTTTTTTTCCGATATTCAGGGAAAAATATTGTGCTGTCAGCTTAGAATAATATGGTTCTGTGTCTGGCAAAAGCTGCCTCCTTCTCACTCCGATTACAATCTGATAGCTATACACACCACTAAGTTGACATTTCAAGATTAAAATCTGTGAAATCAAGAAAATCGGGAGCACGGTGGCTCAGTGGTAGACTGTTGGACTTCTAGGCTAGAGGTCCCGAGTTTGATCCCCGTCCCGCGTTGTGTCCTTGGGCAAGGCACTTTATCCCAGTTGCCTACCGTGTACTAGGGCCTACTGCACGCTGATGGTGCACATGTCTTCAACTGCTGTAACCCTGCTTGAGTGGAGCTTAAACAGTGTTAGAATGTTGAGGAGCTGACAGTTGCTCGGTGGTTCTCTCCGGATACTCCAGCTTCCTCCACCTGTAAAACTGTCATGGTCACGATTAGCCATTGTGCATAAGTATGTGACCTTAAACACCAATAAATAAATATATCAAGAAAACCAAGCATCTGATCTTCCATGTTCTCGTATTTCTTAATTTCAACAGGCAAGGTTCTACAGTATTTTGAGGAGAAATACAAAGGGGGTATATTTTTCCTTGTTTATGGCTGTGCAGCGTGATGGTTAATAATTATAGATTTTTAGAATAAAAAAATACACCGATTCAGAATGCCAAAAAATTGGGAACATTTTATGAAAACTACAGTCTGGATACCAAGGCTGGTATCAGAAAAAAATATTAATATTGAAACAAGAGGCCCCAGGGGGCCTTAGGCACTCACCGAATGTTCCATACTGTTAAGACACAAATTTTATCAAAAACTATTCTTAAGGTTCTACAGAGTAAATATATACTCTCTGAGGAGCTAAAACATCAACAGGGCTGAATGGGACAATGCTGCTGATCAAATATCAAAAGATTCTGCATGATGGTGCATGATGGTTCTGAAGAAGATTTTTAAAGAATTTTCCTTAAATTGCACAAAGTAAACATTCACGCCCCCATAGTGAGCCCCAATATTGATCAAAAGACTCAATTTGAACAAATGTGAATCCAACCCATACCAAGATGCTGCATACCAAATATCGAAAGATTCTGCTCACTTTTTTTAAAGAAATTTTCTTAAATTGCAATAAGTAAAAATTCAGGTCGCCACAGTGAGCCCCAAAATTGATCAAGGGACTCCATTTGAACAAACTTGAATCAGACCCATACCAAGATGCTGTATGCCAAATATCAAAAGATTCTGCCCCTGGTTCTGAAGAAGATTT
Organism: Pictodentalium vernedei; assembly: GCA_031216915.1. Classification (NCBI taxonomy): domain Eukaryota; kingdom Metazoa; phylum Mollusca; class Scaphopoda; order Dentaliida; family Dentaliidae; genus Pictodentalium; species Pictodentalium vernedei. Next base: position 243,280,201 of record CM062294.1, on the reverse strand, counting down.
TTCCTTAAATTGCACTAAGGAAAAATTCATGCCCCTATAGGGAGCCCCAATTTTGATCAAGGGACTCGATTTGAACAAACTTGAAGCAGACCCATACCAAGATGCTGCATACCGAATATCAAAAGATTCTGCCCATTGGTTCTGGAGAAGAAGATTTTTAAAGAATTTTTCTTAAATTGCACTAAGTAAAAATTCACGCCCCCATAGTGAGCCCCAATATTGGTTGAGGGACTCGATTTTGAACAAACTTGAATCAGACCCATACCAAGATGCTGCATATCATGTATCAAAAGATTCTGCCCACTGGTTCTGGAGAAGATTTTTTAATAATTTTTTCTATAATTCATACGGTGCTATCAGAGTTATGCCCCATACAGAGCCCCCAAGGGGCGTGGCCATTTCATTTGAACAAACATAGTAATGAACATCCACATGAAGTTTCGTGAAAATCAGACCAGTGGTTTCAGAGGAGAAGTCGTTTGAAAAATGTTTAAGACCAGGGATGTCAACGGACGGCAAGTGATAAGTTGAGCTCCCTTCGGTGAGCTAAAAATTCCTCATATTGACTAAGTTATAATTCGGGCTCCCACATGGAGCCCAAATATGGACTCAGGGACTTGGCTTTAAAAAACTTGAATCTCACCCCCCTAAGGATGCAACACACCACATATCAAAACATTCCGACTCCTGGATCTGAAGAAGAAGATTTTTTAAGAAAATTCCTCATTTCGAACTAAGTTACAATTCAAGCTCCCACAGTGAGCCCAAATATGGACCTAGGGACATGGCTTGAACAAACTTGAATCTCACCCCCCTAAGGATGTTGCATACCAAATATCAAAACATTCCGACTGCTGGATCTGAAGAAGAAGATTTTTAAAGAAAATTCCTCATTTTGAACTAAGTTATAATTCGGGCTACCACAGTGAGCCCAAATATGAACCCAGGGACTTGGCTTGAACAAATTTGAATCTCACCCCCCTAAGCATGCTGCATACCCAATATCAAAAGATTCTGCTGGATCTTGAGAAGAAGATTTTTAAAGAAATTTTGCCTGAAATGCACTAAGTTCGAATTGGGCTCCTATACTGAGCCCAAATATGAACCCAGGGAGCCGATTTGAACAAACTTGAATCAGATCCACCCCACAATGTTGCATACCAAATATCAAAAGATTCTGCCTGCTGGATCTGGAGAAGAAATTTTTTTAAGAAATTTGCCTGAAATGCACTAAGTTCGAATTCAAGCTTTTATAGTGAGCCCAAATATGAATCCAGGGGGCCGATTTGAACAAACTTGAATCAGATCCACCCCACAATGTTGCATACCAAATATCAAAAGATTCTGCCTGCTGGATCTTGAGAAGAAGATTTTTTAAGAAATTTGCCTGAAATGCACTAAATTTGAATTCGGGCTTCTATACTGAACCCAAATGTGAATAAAGGGGGCCAATTTGAACAAACTTGAATCAGATCCACCCCACAATGTTGCATACCAAATATCAAAAGATTCTGCCTGCTGGATCTGGAGAAGAAGATTTTTTAAGAAATTTGCCGGAAATGCACTAAGTTCGAATTTGGGCTTCTATAGTGAGCCCAAATATGAATCCAGGGGGCCTATTTGAACAAACTTGAATCAGACTCATACCAAGATGCTGCATACCAAGTATCAAAAGATTCTGCCCACTGGTTCTGAAGAAGAAGATTTTTTAATAATTTTTCTATAATTCATACGGTACTATCAGAGTTATGCCCCATACAGAGCCCCCAAGGGACGTGGCCATTTCATTTGAACAAACATGAATTGCCATATAGTAATGAACATTCAGATGAAGTTTCGTGAAAATCGGACCAGTGGTTTCAGAGGAGAAGTCATCTGAAAAATGTTCACGACGACGGTCGGCAAGTGATAAGTTAAGCTCCCTTCGGTGAGCTAAAAAAGGCCTACAATTACAATAATTCCCCAACATCTATTGTACAGGAGCTTACTAATAATATGAAAGTGTCAATGACACTGTAGCTTAACTAGACTGTGTGTAGTGTTTGATGAAAAGGATAATGTTCAATGTTTATGAAATAAGACAAGAATTGTTTTCAATGAAAATAATTAGAGGTGCAGACTGTACTAAAGAAATGAGGCATGGGTTAGTGTGGCCCTCACAGTTAATGTATGTCAACCAAAGTTACCAAGTTACAGTAAAATCATTCCAAAATGAGTCATCCTACCAAGTTACAATGAAATCCCTTCATCAATATAACTCACAGACTTTGCTAAAGGAATCTAGGTCCTGTGATGCTCCAGCGGTCACGGCTGACCGATCATAACCAAAATAGGATAGTTTCATCTAGATATCATACCAATTTATCCTACCAAGATACAATGAAATCCCTTCATAAAAGCAACCTGTAGACATTGCTAAAGGAAGCTAGGTCACATGACCAGGGGGCGGTAAAGGCTTACCAATCATGACCAAAATAGGAGTCTCATCTAGACAGCATACCGAATTATCCTTCCAAGTTACAATAGAATCGCTTCATAAATCTGAACTGTTGACTGATCTAAACAAATCTAGGTCATGTGCCTGTGCAGCCGTCACATTTGATCGATCACTGCCAAAATATGACATTCTCATCTAGATATTATACCGAATCATCCCACCAATTTACAATGAAATCCCTTTATAAATGCAAGCTGTACTGTGCTAAAGGAATCTAGGTGACATGCCCCTGCAGCCGTCATAGTTGACTGAACCCGATCGAAATAGAACATTCTCATCTAGACATTATACAAAGTCATCCTACCAAGTTACAATGAAATCTCTTCATAAATACGACCTGTAGACTGTGCTAAAGGTTTTTTGGGCCCAAGCAGCTGTTGCGGTTAACCAATCGTGACCAAAAGGGGACATCTTCATCTAGACATTATATGGAGTCATGCTACCAAGTTGCAATGAAATCCCTTCATAAATATGACCTGTAGACAGTGCTAAAGGTTTTTGGGTCCACGCAGCCATCACATTTGACAGATCATGACCAAAAGGGGACTTTCTCATCTACACATGACCTCGAACCTGCATATGATATTTTGTCGTGATCGGACAGGAACTGCGAGGTATATCCTGTGCTGAAGAAAATGTGAACAGACTCACAGACTTCTACAAGCATGATGGCAATAGCTTATCTTCACTTTGTTGAGTTAAGCTAATAATATTAGTTTGAAAATGTCTTCTGTGATATTCTTTACCATGGATAAACAGAACAAAAATAAGCAGTCATTTGTAATGAAAATATTCCCATCAAAGAATTATTGTTTCAAGACATGAAAGAAACAAGTTGAACAGAATCAACAATTGGCAAGAACTCCCTCAATTTTCCAGAAGTCATCATAATTTTTTTACTTGATCAAGACATTATTATAGTTATTTTGAAATTTAATGTTCAAGTTATTACAAAAATAATGAAATTCAGAGCAAACATCAACAAACAAAGGGCACAAACTCTCTCATTTTTTGAGAATTCTCTGTGTTTTTGTAACTTGTTCAAAACAATGTTAATGAGAAGTAGTCGATCAAATTTTATTGAAATCTGAGTGTTCAAGTTACTGCATAGAAAATGAAATTTCAGACAAAATTCAACAAACACAGGGAAATGACTCCCTTAATTTTAATCAAATGATGGTGGTTACAGAACTTATCCAAGACAATGTTAATATAAAGCACTACACCAATAATAATTAAAATCTGAAAACTATTGTTGAGGTTATCGCATAAACAAACTTTCTGGACGGACATAAAGACTGATGACTGGACAGACAGATGGGTGGATGGACTGAAAGACAGATGGATGGAAGGAGATCTTCACTCTATCCCTTCCACTGTGGGTTGGTAATAACTAACCCCAGGCAGGAGTTGTGTAAGAACTTAACAGATCCATAGATGGAAAAGACAGCAGGCTCAAAGCAACTGTAAGAATAAAGGTCTTATCCATTATTAACCATTGATAAGCCCAGGTTATTTTGATAGAAGAAATGTGCACATGTGCCAATATTTTTCATATTTTTAGAACACTAGTTGTGCTTAAATGTGCTCCCCTTTGAGTATTTTGATCAAGGACACGAAGCAGATCAAATTCAAACTACTGGTAATGATTTCTGAACCAGAATTTGTGACACCATCCAATCAACCAAGTCAATTCCTCTAAGGACCCCAACAGAGGCATGTAAAGGTGAAATGAGTTAACTCATTACATCTTACTGGTGGATATTCCTGCCAAGGACAACAAATCACTTGCCTCTAAGTATAATTTGGAAACTTTTAACCAAATTTTCCAGTGCTAATTGAGACAATTTTTATCAATGATTTTAGGGTAAAACTGTAATTCATTTTTTTATCAAATCTAGTCAAGGCTGCTTCACAGCAGCCATAACTAGGTTTGATGAAAATATTTGAAAAGTTACTCAGCAGGTTAAAAGTTAATAATTTGCTAAAGAGGACTTTTAGATGCCATGAACTGCAATATTTTGGGTTGAATTTTTACTTCCAAAGCTATGTCAGTGACTCCTCAAAGATAGGTGATAAGCTATTTTGAGAAACAAATATAATAAAATAACAAAAACTAAATGCAAACTTTAGTGCTTTCAGCTTGGTAGATCTGATCAATTCCATACAGAAAAGTTTCTCTCACCTGCCTTATAATTGCATCGACACTTATTAATTTTGGAGAAAAAATTCAAGTAATCACTATTATTTGGCAGTGAGGAATAGAGGGAAAATGTCATCACTATTATTATTTCTTATCAAATATCCTGACCATCACTATTATTCAGCCATCACTATCATCAGGCAGGTAAGAATAACTGGTTGAGTGCTGGAAGCCCAAATTTGAGCTTATTTCTGAAGTGTAGGTAGATATTGCATTTCAAATGCTTAATATGTTGTGAATGTGTTATACATTCTCTTCGAAGAGAAATTATTCTGTCTGTATGGATTTGTCTTGTAACAATTAATAATTTGTAACAAGGCAAAGGCATGTCAACAAATGCTGATAACTAAAAATAATTTAGCATTATGCCAGTTAAATTAGCATTCCTCTGCTGTTCTTAGTGGCTTATTTTATAATCCAACAAAGGAAAAAGATTATCTGAAGAAGAAAAAAGATTTAACCCTTAAGCCCCCATATAGCCCCAAACCGCCACTTTTATATTGCACTGAAGCAGGTGCTCCCTTGTGTTATCTTTTTTATTAATCTTGTATGAAGACTGAATTTTCCCTGGCAGTGGTTCTACATCACTGCTGGCTGCCTGTATAGGCAGCCAGCAGTGATGTAGAACCACTGACAAGTCATCAATAACTATGTAAGCAGAAAAAGGCCATAAATACTTTAAAATTAATCTGAGGACTTAAGGGTTAAAGTGTATAATACTTGGACATCAAAACTTTAACTGCCTTTGATGACAGAGCATTTCCCCAGGCATTTTACCACCAACAATGAACTTCAAAAGTTGCCCCACATAGTCAAAACCATTATGTAACTTGAAGAGTTAAATGTAATAAAAGATAGGACTGAAAACAATTCTTTTGTCTGATGAACTCTCAAACCACTTATGCCAGAGCAATTCTACAGGGTTTATTTTTCAACCTGATTGAACAAGAATACTTCTTGACGCTCATCTCATATTATCAGTGATGAACAATCTGTGGGGGCTATTTTCTCTGAGATCATACAAGTTGTAACAGATTTCATCAAAGGACAAAAAAATAACTTGTGAATACAGCACATAAATATATGTATACTCAACTGGATCAGTTATTTATATATTTTTTACACCAAATAACAAAAAAAAAAAATAACTTGTGAATACAGCACATAAATACATGTATACTTGACTATATCAGTTATTTATTATTATTATTATATTTATTATTACTGCACATAAATACATATACTTAACATGATCAGTTATTAATATTATTATTATTATTTCTATTATTCTGTTCTAACTTATTTTACACATTGGACCGGGCTCAAACCATGAGCCTAGGGTACCGGCATGTTCAGTGGGTGATGGATAGTGTTTTTCTTGGAATGTGAGCAGTGCCCAGCAGAACAGTTTTTTGTAGCTGCTCAATATTTATATTTCCAGGAATTTTGTCAGTGTATTTGCGAAGACGTGCATTGATGGTTCCCAAAGCAACTTCTACAACCGAGACTACTGATGTCTTTATTCCCCACATCTGATCAATCTACATTTCCAGGTCTTTGTATTATTATTATTAATAATAATGCCAGTAAATACATGTTGTATACTCCTTCAAAATGTTGTTACACAGGGTTCAAACACCCTGAACAAAAAACAAAATTAGGACTTTCAAGGCCGAGCAAATAACTTGCAAGTAAAAGAATGAAAATCAACATTGATTCTGGCAAAATGTTCATTTGACTTTTGTCATAAATTTTGAAAGTGGCCATAAAGACCTGGAGAATTCTACTTATTTTTGACTCCCTCATAACGAGGTAACACTTTGACTTAGCAGTGATGTCTTGTGAAGTTTTGGCTACCTATACAAGGCACTAAAACTTCCATCAGCAAGACCACCTGAAGCCTGTATGTTGGAACATGTGTTTTTCGCATGAACAAGTAAGACAAGAAACCTACCAAAATTGGAACTAGGCCCTTAACCCTTTACCTAACATGAAAAGCAGACGACACTTGAAAAAAAAATTCTTGAATAACTCAATTTTTTTTCATTTTTTGTCTCAAAAACATCGGTTATGACCCCTCATTGGAACGAGCTTGTCCCAACAAGGGGTCATAACCTATGTTTTTGAGATAAAAAATGAAAAAAATAATGAAAATTAATTGGCAATTTTTTAGAATAGCACTGGCCGGTTTTGGCCGTTACCAGGGGTATGTTGGGTAAAGGGTTAAGCATTAAACTCTGGTAACTATATAAATTTGAGGTTTGTTTTTTCCCTATGACTTGGCAGTCTAAACAGGCAGCCAAGACTTGACTATAAATCACTTCTTAGGAACTGGGCATGTATAGGCTGTAGTCTAGTAAAAATTCACCACAATTACCTAGGCCTTTAAGTGTTAACAAAACTGAAAAGAAAATCAGTCACTTTTTTCATGAAGATGACCACCTCAGCTGCTATCAAGCTTCTACAATGTCTTATAAGTAATAAATGTAGGACAATTTGAAAATACAGATGGTTTTGGTATTCAAAGATTGGTGCGGTTTGGTTATTCAGTATCCCCATCATATCAGTGTCGGTTTAGTTTTTCGATATATTGCCCATCTCTATTGCTGTACCTGGCCCTATAATACACAAAGGCAGCAAATACAACAGTTTTTTTTGAACTGCCATATTGTGGTCATAAAAGTGGTCTCTTTCTCAATCAGATCATGATCTGGTTGCAAAACAGTGGCAACAGTGGGTCAAGATTTTAGAGATAAAATATTGCGAAATGCAGATCAACTCAAATAGAAAAAACTAAAACTGCAACTGAGATTCAATCTTCTTGCACCTTTTTTCCAACAGGTGATCTTTTACAGCAATGTTGCATACATGTTAAATGACCCCAAATGCCTGGGAAAATCCCTGAAATTCTTTGGTGTTCCCTGGCATTCCAGAAGGGAAACAGTTTTAGCCAAATATTTTTTTACGACTTTGAGACATTCAGTGTCAAATCATATGCCTTCAAAGCTCTGATCATAAAGAATGAAAGTGTCAGTGACACTGCAGCTCAACTTGACCAAGAGAGGACTAACTAAATGGAAAGTTCAGGTAATGCCAAGTAATTTGCTCAAGTTTCTACAGAAAGGACATCACACCAAAGCTACACATGAAATAAGAAAAAGATTGGGTGAAAGATGTGGCCTGTAGAGTGTGCTAATGGAATTGCTGACAATTTATACGCCTAATCCAAGATGGCCACTGATGGACATGTTTTTCAAGGAAATTCAGAAAAATTTGTTAGCTCCATTTAGACATCACACCTAAGCTACATATAAAATTTGAAAAAGATCAGATGAGTGGTGGTGCAGTCTGAAGAATGTGCTAATGGAATTGTTGACAATTTATATACCAAATTCAAAATGGACACTCCCAGCCACATTTTTCAATGAAATTTAGAAAAATTCTATAGCTTCCATCTAGACATCACCCCAAAGCTACATATGAAATTTGAAAAAGATCGTGCAAGAGATGCAGTCTATGGGGTGTGTTAATGGAAATTGTTGACTATTTATCTGCTAAATTCAAGATGGCCAATGGTGGCCATGTTTTTCAACTAAATTCAGAAAAATTTGATAGCTCCCATCTAGACATTACCCCAAATCCATATATGAAATTTAAAACTGATCAGGTGAGAGATGCAGCCTGTAGGGTGTGCTAATGGAATTGTTCACAATGTATATGCCAAATCCAAGATGGCCATCGACAGCCATATTTTTCAACAAAATTAAGAAAAATTTGATAGCACTCATCTAGACATCACACCAAAGCTACATTTGAAACTTGAAAAAGATCGGGTGAAAAATGCAGCCTGCAGATCAGGTGAGAGTTAAGGCATGCAGGGTGTGCTAATGGGATTGTTGACAATTTATATGCCAAATCCAAGATGGCCACCGGTAGCCATGTTTTTCAACAAAATTAAGAAAAATGCTGATAGGATCACCGATCCAATGTCGAGTTGTGACAGCACAAAAGTCAGTTTAATCATTATCAACTTATCGTCCGGAAACCAATTGTTTACAATTTACTATGTGAAGGGTCTGTGACCTTGACCTTTGACCTAGTGATTCCAAAATAAATAGGGCTCTTTCTTGCACCAATGCCAACCGACCTATGAAGTTTCATGGACGTAGGTGGAACCATTGTCAAATTATTATCGGGAAACCAATTGTTTATGATTTATTATGTTCAAGGTCACTGTGACCTTGGCCTTTGACTTAGTGAGTCCAAAATAAATAGGGGTCTCCACTCAGCTAGGCCAACCAACCTATGAAGTTTCATGAATGTGGGTCAAACCATTATCAAGTTATCGTCCGGAAGCCAATTGTTTACGATTTACAATGTTGAAGGTCACTGTGACCTTGACCTTTCACCTAGCGAGTCCAAAATAAATAGGGTTCTTCTTCTCACTGATGCCAATCTAACTATGAGGTTTCATAAACATGGGTAGAACCATTATCAAGTTACCATCCGGAAACCAATTGTTTTGATTTACTATGTTCAGGGTCACTGTGACCTTGACCTTTGACCTATTGAGTCCAAAATAAATAGGGTTCTTCCTCTCATGAAGGCCAACCTACATATGAAGTTTCATCAATGTGGGTTGAACCATAGTCAAGTTATCATCCGGAAACCAATTGTTTATGGTCACTGTGACCTTGACCTTTCACCTAGCAAGTCCAAAATAAATAGGGTTCTTCCTCTCACTGATGCCAACCTACCTATGAAGTTTCATGAACGTGGGTCGAAACATTATCAAGTTATCATCCGGAAACCAATTGTTTACGATTTACAATGTTGAAGGTCACGTTGACCTTGACCTTTGACGTAGCGAGTCCAAAATCAATAGGGTTCTTCCCCTCACCAAGGCCAATCTACCTATGAAGTTTCATGAATGTGAGTTGAACCATTATCAAGTTATCATCCGGAAACCAATTGTTTAAGATTTACTACGTTCAAGGTCACTGTGACCTTGACCTTCGACGTAGCATGTCCAAAATCAATAGGGTTCTTCCTCCCACCAAGACCAACCTACGTATGAAGTTTAATGAATGTGAGTTGAACCACTATCAAGTTATCATCCAGAAACCAATTGTTTACGCGCGCTCGCCCACCCGGACACCCGCCCGCCCGCCCGCCCGCCCGCCCACCATTCACCAAACTATAAGTCGAGTTTGACTTCGTCACAACTCGACTAAAAATTTGATAGCACCCATCTAGACATCACACCAAAGTTACATATGAAACTTGAAAAAGATCAGGTGAAAAATGCAGCCTGTAGATCAGGTGAGAGTTAAGGCATATAGGGTGTGCTAATGGGATTGTTGACAATTTCTATGCCAAATCTAAGATGGCCACCGGTAGCCATGTTTTTCAACAAAATTCAAAAAAATTTGATATTTCCCAACTAGACATCACACCAAAGCTACAGATGAAAGTTGAAAAAGATTGGATGAGAGATGCAGTCCGTAGGGTGTGCCAATGGAATTGTTGACAATTTGTATGCCAAATCAAAGGTGGCCACTGGCAGTCATGTTTTTTGATAAAATTAGGAAAAATTCAATAGCTCACATTTAGACATTGCCCCAAAGCCACATATGAAATTTGGAACTGATCTGGTGAGAGCTGCGGCCTGTAGGGTGTTCTAAAGGAATTGTGGAGATGGACAGAGGAATGTATGGATGGAAGGACATATGGATGGACAGATGGAAAGACAGACAAAAGAATGTACGGACCGACGGATGCCTAGACAGATGGAAGGATGGACATTGGATCGCAATGCATCCCAATCGCTTATACTTGACGTTACTAATGAAAAAAAAACTATGCATACAAGTGAAATACATTTAATAAAAGTGTGTTTTATTATATATACTATTAAAAAAAAAAATAAGAGATATCCAAACTGATGTTGATATTTTCGGAAAATGGTATTGGATATGCGTGATTGGACACATGAATATGTTATCAAGTTTAGTGTGGAGCATCAATGTCACCGGCCCACGAAAACTTCATGCAGTTTTTTCACACGTGTGCCACGTTAATGACTGTGGGGTACGTTTTGAAATTTTCATTTATACTGGACAGGCTTTTTTGGAGGTCTCTTAGTTCTTTTCTTGGTATAAACTCATTCATCAATAGTTTCTGGTCGAAAGGTAACTTTTGAGGTATGCTTTGTTTAAACACATTTTATTTGAAATTAAATATGCAAACGAGGATTGGCGGACAAGTGCTTTCCACTTACATAACCCTCCGCTCCTCGAACAAATATACAAACATACAAAAGATGGCAACAAAATTTGAAGAACAAATACATACTTATTCTATCAATCACATTATATAGAAATGAGAAATAAAGATGTGCTGTCGAGTTTGAGTGAAGAACAGATGATTTAGTGAGGTTGAACTTATAACAACAAAGATAAAAAAAAGGGGGAGAAGTGAATCAACCGACACCTCATTACTGTCAATGAGTCCCAGTGACGAGATCAAATCGTGTTGGGGCGCCACATAGAGTAGACTGTTTAGTGTTCCACATCTTCTTTTTGATTTCCACAACTACATTGTGGTGAGCTACTAACGTAATTGTTGAACAAGTCGCTATTCAGTTCGCTACAACCAGCTCTAAGCCGGCTCATTAAAACATTATATTTTTTTTTTTCCTATATTGAAGTAGGTCGGTGGTTTGGGGGTGTGTTGGGAGATTGCTTTTTTTTTTGAATTCATTAAGGGGAAGATTTTTGATTTGGTCACTTAATGAGTTCCAGATGTTGATACAGGATGGGAAGAATGAATTTTGGTAAAGCTCGGTACAAGCTTGGGGGGAAACAAGATTCGAGGAGTTACGGAGTGGGTATGCCGACATTTCTGATACGTACCTTGGAAGAAGTTCAACTAGGAAATCTGGTGCATTTTTGTTTGCTATTTTGTGGAATGTACTCATTTTACTTACATACCAACGTTCTTCTAGTGTTTTCCAACCAATTTCTATCAGAAGTCGGTCACGTGATACAGATCGTGTTAAGCCTGTAACAATTCGGGCAGCATCGCAGTATATATCCTTGAGTCTCTTAAGCAAGTACTGGGGCACTCCTGACCAAACGGAGGATGCATATTCTAAGATCGGTAAAATGAATGATGTATACATTCTTCCAAAGCTTTTTCTACTCAGCACATATTTTAGCTTTCTTAGCTGAAAAAGTCTAGAGCATGCTCACTTACAAATATTGTCAGTGTGTACATCCCAAGAGAGGTTGGACTGCAGGTCTATTCCTAGATGTTTGTGGTGTTCATTGATTTCTAATATTTCATCACTGACAACAATTTTCGAGTTGTCGGTATTTCATAGAAGAGAAAATACAACTAATTTAGTTTTCTTAGCATTGAAGGTCACAAGCCAATCAATTGCCCATCTATTTAATTTTAGGAGTTCAGTATTGACCTTATTTGTTATACTTTCTGGTTCATTCCCACTTTCCGTGAGGCACGTGTCATCCGCAAATAAGCGCACAACTGACTCTATTGTCTCTGCAATATCATTTATATAGGCCAGAAAGAGGAAGGAACCCAAGACTGATTCCTGGGAACCCCAGCATCAATCAAGCAATACTTTGAGTAACTGTCGTTTATTCTGACACGTTGCTTTCTGTCTTTTAAGTAACTTTTAAACCATTTGAGAATTGGGCCGGATATGCAAATAATCCCATCATGCCAGACCCTAGCAAAAGCTTTGGAGATATCACAAAATACCCCACAGGTTAACATCCTGTTATCTGCTACTAAACATAGGTTGTGATAGATTTTTATAAGTTGGAAAACGGTACTGTTTTGGGGGAGAAATCCTGACTGAAGTTTGTAGAAAACGTTGTTGGATATGAAATTAAAATTTTTTAGTAAATTTTGTTTCTTAACATACCTACCACAATTGTTTACAATTGTTTACAATTGGCTGTAACATAAGTGCAAGCCCTACTTTGGAACTAACTCAAGCTTTTAGTATCTTTTCCAAACGAGTTGGAAAAGTACTAGAGTGCAAAAGCACGAAAAAGATCGAAAAAAGGGTCTCGCTCGACCAGCGCTCGAAATTACAGGTACTCTCTCTGCACACCGCTTGCGTTTACTGAGCGCATGCGCAACAACCGTGACGTCAATTCCGTATTTCCGCCAACGAGAAGTTTGTGATTTAGCGGGGAGGCATCGATATCAAAGATATCCCCAAGGAGGGTGGGCCTCCGGTAAACAATTGTGGTAGGTATGTTAAGAAACAAAATTTACTAAAAAATTTTAATTTCTTTTCAACCTACTCACAATTGTTTACAATTGGCTGAATAAACAATAGGAGGAGGTTAATCACATAACCAATACCAACAATAGTAGCAGAAAGAAAAGCAAGGATGGCAGAGAACAATAACGAAACCTGTAATGAAGATAGAGAGAAGGCACCTGAAAAGAACAAGGTTGAGCGAAGCACAACCTCAATAAAAACAACATTAACGAGGGTGCACAACAGCCTGAGCAGCAACGAGAGGGCCTAAAGAATAAAGGTCCTCATATTGCTGCTGAAGGTGGCGGAGATAAAAGGAGGAGGAAGTAGAAGCATTCCTCCAGTAAGCCGCATTCATAACATCCCGGAGCAAAACAGAATTGGAGAACGTCCAGGATGTAGAAATGGCACGAACCTCATGAGCATTAAGCCGGTTCGAAACAAGATCCGACGCAGACAAGCGAGAATAAGCTAGCTTGATTGCAAGACAGATCCACCTGGATATAGAATGGGAAGAGATAGACTGCCTCTTAGGAATGAGAGACAGAAAGAATCTCTTCCGACCCCTCCTAATGAACTGAGTGCGAGTAATATAAGTCTTGATCGCACGAACAGGACAAAGAAGAGGCCTCCGGCCATCTACAGCAGGGAGAGCCCGAATGCAGATGGGAGGAGGTACCGAATCAGGAAGTTGATTCTTAGCCAGAAAAGAGCAATCAGTAGTGAAGGTGACACTGTTAGCCTCATTTCAGAAGAAAGCAGAATCAACAGATAGTGCATGAAGCTCACTGACTCGATGAGCAGAAGCAAACGCTAGAAGAAAAGCCGTCTTATAGGAGAGAAAACGCATGTCGGTCTCAGATAAAGGCTCGAATGGCGCCCCCACCAAACAGTGCAACACCCATGCCAAGTTCCACTTGGGTGTAAGACGCAAAACTCGAGGCCTCTTCAAAGAAAAGAGCCAAATGAGTTTGGAGTGAAAAAGATTACGACCGATGCACCGCTTTCCCACATAAGAGAAAGTATCAGACAGCATAGACCGATAGCCCATAATCGTAATAGGCTGGAGGCCCTTGGAGTCAAAAATATATACCAAAAAATCCACAATTTGAGCGATTGACGGATCACGGTAATTCACATTGTGATCTGCACACCAGCAGCAGAAAACCTTCCACTTGGCAGCATAAGTCATGCCAGTGGAATGTCGCCGCGATGCAGAAATGCACTCCACTGATCGTCTCGAAAAACCTCTACGTCGGAGACTGGACCTGATAAAAGACAGGCGTGAAGGGACAGGCTCGCCAGGTTGTTGTGATACTTCCTGGGACGACCCTGTGAAAGAAGATCGCGACGTAGAGGAAGACGAATCGATCGATCGGTCAAAAGAGGCCGCAGCAGATTGATCCACACCCTCTGTGGAGACAGGGGTGCGATCAGAATGATCCTGCAACTGCAAGCACGAATCTTCGCTAATACTAGAGGAAGAATCGGTGCAGGAGGAAAGGCATAGCCGATCCAACCTGTCCAGTCCAGAGACAGAGCGTCTACTGCAAATGCCAGATGATCTGGACAAGGGGAGACAAAGGTCTCTACCTGATGATTCCAGCGAGTAGCGAAAAGGTCGACCTGAAGACGGCCCCACTGCTCGCAAATCGCCTGAAACACCGACCGATGTAGCATCCATTCGGTTGGAAGGACACTGTCGCGTCGGGACAGGGAGTCTGCTAGGACATTGAGATGCCCGGGAATGTGTCGAATGGACACCCGAGCGTTCACATCCCGTGCCAACAGAAGAAGATCCCGAGACAGCCGATACATGGGAATCGAATGTGTGCCTCCTTGATTCCGTATGTAGGCCACTACTGTTGAATTGTCCGAAAGAAGTAGGACAATATGGTCCGACAGATGAGGGATCCAAAGCCGAAACCTCAACAGAAGAGCAGGGCGCTCCTTCTGGTTGATATGAAAGCCCACCTGCTCGCTGTCCCACTCGCTGTGAGTAGACAGACCGAGAGGATCCAACGTCGCACCCCAGCCCCGATTGCTGGCATCCGCAGTAAGGATGCAATCAGCCAAAGGAAGATCCAACGGAACACCGTGTCAGCCAGGGAATATTGGCCCAAGGGCGGAGGTGACAAAGCAGAGACCGAGGAATAGTGAGTTCCAGGTCCAGCGGATCTACATTCGGACGCCAATGACCCAACAGGAAGTGTTGGAGAGGTCGGACAAACAAGCGACCGAGCGGAATGAGATCTGTCACCGAACCGCAAAGGCCCAGCATCCGAAGGAAAGTCCTGGCCAAGACCGAGGAAGATTGAAGCAGGTTCCGAGTCAAGGCGGAAAGAATCGTCGCCCGAGCCTGGGGGACCGACACTACATTGTGAAGAGTGTCGAAATCCATCCCCAAATGACGGAATCGCTGAGAAGGAAGAAGATCCGACTTCTCGCGATTGACTCTGAAACCCAGCGACGCTAGCAGGCAAAGAAACTGCTGGACATCGAACTCCAGAACAGCAGCATCGTGGTGCCGTTGGAGGATGTCGTCTAGATAGGCTGACGAAGTCACTGCCGACTGAGTACGGTGGAAAGCAAGCACATGTGACATCAGTCGGGTGAAGGCCCAAGGAGCTAGGTTCAAACCGAACGAGAGAGCTCTGAATTGATAAACGCGGTCCCAAAACGAGAACCGAAGGTATTTCCGTGACGCCAGATGAATGGGTACATGGAAGTAGGCATCCTTCAGATCGATACTGATACTGGCCACAAAATCGCCCTGATGAACTGAACGTCGAACCGACCAGAAAGTCTCCATACTGAAACGAGGAGCTATTATGTACTCGTTCAGGATACTCAGATCAATGACAGGACGATATTGGCCGTTTTTCTTCGACACCAAGAAAAGTCTCGAGTAAAACCCCGGTGAAAGGGTGTTCCTGACCACCTCGATCGCCCCTTTGGAGAGGAGATTGTCGATCTCCTGCATCAGAAGGTCCCGACGCAGAGAATCGGAAGGGTCCTGAGTCAGAAGGGGCACCCGAGATAAACTGGGGTACCGATGGAAAGACAGTCGCAGACCGGATTGAATGACGTCGAGGACCCAAGAATCCGACGTTATCTCTGTCCAACGGTCGTAAAACAGCGACACCCTTCCCCCGACTGGAGGCGAATCGAAGTGAGAACCTTCACTTGCGGCCTCGATGAGGCCCCTGAGAGGAGAAACCACCTCGGGAAGTGACAGAGTCCTGAGACTTTCCTGCCTGAGGCTGCCAGCGAGCCTGGCCACGTCGGCGCTTCTTATGTGCAGAAGGAGCAGACAGAGCCGAAGGCGTAGCCAACGTCGCTGACGAGGCAGACGCAGCAGCACGCTTGGCGGGCCTGGAACAACCCCCACCCACAGCAGCAGGTTGGTCAAGCTGTCGCAGCAAAAGCTGGTCCTTCGAATGACGAAGAACTTCGCCATGAACAGCTTCCACGAAACCATGGAACAACTGAGGTCCCACCAAAGAGGCAGACCTCAGAACAGCACATTGCTCAGAAGGAAGGGATTGTAAAGAATCCAACACCGTATCCCGGCGTGCCAGCTCCAAATTAGCCGTGTTACAGGCGTGAGCGTGTGTCAAGTTCATAAGAGCCTGTGACAAAATGCGAAAAGGCGCCTGAGCGTCATCAATCTCCCCTGGTGGAAAATATTCATCCACAGCAGCGACGACATGGTCCGCGAGAGATAACATACCCAGCATCTCTTGGGACAGGCCCACCATAGACTCAACTACCGACATCGGGAGAACTGCTGATTTAGGCTTAGTCAACCCGAGGGAAGAAGAATCCTCATCCACAGTAGTCATCCCTTGGAAGACTGGTGGAGAGACGGAATCGTAAACACGAAACCGCGATGGAGGCAGAAAGGCATCAGCTCTAGAAAAGAAGGAACCCTTGAGGGCCTTAGAACGCATTTTGGCGTCTAAGCCCTGGAAGGACTCAACAACCTGAGCCGATTGCAGAGGACGCAAAGCCCCGGAGCTAGAAGGCTCAACAGGGTTACGGCGCTCCACAGTGGACCGTGGCTGGACGGTCACAGAAGGCTGGTCGGAAGGTTGAACGTCCGGCAATAAGCCAAAGACGAAATCCAAAGCCTGCCCCAAGACTGACGAGGGGGGCCCCATCACCTTCAAGATACTTGTCATCTGTGAATACTGTGCAGTATCCAAGGGGCCAGGCAAGACATCACGGCGACCGACCAAAGGAGGTTGTGCCTCAGGAGGCACAGGGAGGCCAACTTGAGGGTTGCCAGAAAGCAACCGGGTGAGCGCCAAAACGGCCTGACGCAGGTCACCCTGAGAATCTGTCGCAGCAGCATCGCCCGACGGAGTGTCCTCCCAATGGACCCTTCTGGTAGAAGAACCAAAATCCTCAGAAGAGACCGACGTCGAACATCGATCGGCAGACAGAATAGGGATACGGTGAGAAGACACCGGAGGATAGTCCTGATTGTGACGCCCAGGGGCCATCACTGACCTCTGTGAAACAGAAGGTCCTGCCTGCAAATCTTCTAAAGAGACCGACGGCGCACATCAATCGGTAGTTGGACCTAGGACACGGTGAGAAGACACCGGAGGATTGTCCCAAGAATGACAGGAACCTGTCATTGGCCTCTGCACGGCCCCAACTGCCCATCCTCTGAGACCGATGGCAAGCATCGATTGACACCCAGACTCGGAACACAGTGAGGAATCACCGGAGGAAGGTTCCGAGAGTGACAGCTAACAGGGGCTGTCACTGACCGCTGCCGAACAGCAGGCCCTGGATGCCAATGTCCCAACAACATCCCGCTAGGCGGCACACTAGTAGGTGAAGGAAGAACAATAAACGATTCACTCGAGGGACGAGGAATCGCGACCGACCGGCTCAACCAACTAGGAGCAAACCTAGCCAGATGAGACGGAGCAGACAGCAAACCCGCACAGCCCCGCCGCGAGGCTGAGAGCACACAGACACACCAGCAGATACAGCCTCGGTCCCCCGAGACTGTAGACCATCCCCAGAGGAGATGGAAGAGCTACCATCAGACAGAATAGGATCTGGAGAAACAACTTCCTCATCAACATTCGACGGTGTAGTTTGCAGATCGGAGAGGGTCTCCGAGCTGACCTCGGAGAAGCTCTCTACGAAAACAGATGCCTCAAGAGTGACAGCAGAAGACAAAGAGACCACGGTCTCCTCGTCAGGTATCACTGAACTAGCACCGTCAACAGTTGCAGAGGAACTCGCCACAGAAGACAGATCAGAATCCTGTGTGACAGAGTCACCACGTGCACCAGCAGAAATATCTGCTACGGCATGGCTACCCTTACCCCGAGAACGAGGGGTTCTAGCTCGGACAGAACCACCTTGCTAACAGAAGCCCAGAATTTTGAGGACCAAACCCCACAAATACCACATGATTGGGCATGTGTGCAATTGTTGCAAGTGACACATGTGGAATGAGAGTCGTCCACATGCTTCACTTGCAAGCAAGAGGTACAAGGAATAGTCTGTGGCATTATATTAAAGTAATCAAGCTTGCCGCCGACGGAAAACAGCACGAAGGTCGTGTTCACACGTGGGGGAAAAACAAGATGAAGTGTGAAGAAACAAGCAATAATGATAAAAATTAACATTAATCAATAATAATTTGATAGCTTGACAAAAGGATACAATCCGCTTGCACACTAAGAATGTAGAAAACACATTTAATAAGCTGAGGACGAAGAATAAACAGCAAAGTAGCACGAGTCACAAAAATTTCCGACCATGTACAAATGGCGGAAAAAAAAGGAATTGACGTCACGGTTGTTGCGCATGCGCTCGGTAAATGCAAGAGGTGTGCAGAGAGAGTATCTGTAATTTCGAGCGCGTGTCTCGCTCGACCCTTTTTTCGATCTTTTTCGTGCTTTTGCACTCTAGTACTTTTCCAACTCGTTTGGAAAAGATTCTAAAAGCTTGAGTTAGTTCCAAAGTAGGGCTTGCACTTATGTTACAGCCAATTGTAAACAATTGTAAACAATTGTGAGTAGGTTGAAAAGAAATACTCATGCACAGATTTAAAAACCACTCGTTCCATTATCTTTCCAATGCAACACAGGAGAGATATTGGACGATAATTTTTACAATCGAACTTATCACCTTTTTTGAAGATCGAAATTACATCGGCCCTTTTCCATTCACTTGGATATGCGCATGTCTGCATGGATTTGTCAAATACCAGAAAAACGGTCTGCAAATTATGAATTTCGCTTCCTTAAGTACTCTATGACTTATTCCATCATGACCATTCACTTTATTTGTTGGTAGAGACTTAATAATTTTTATAATATCATCTTGAGTAAAAAATATAGAAGACATTGATTTCGAGCACTTTTGTTTGAATGATGGGAAACTCTGATTTTTTGTTTCACCACTAAAATTATTCTGAAACAGTCTAACAACATGCCAGAATTGCTTTGGATCGGTTTTCTCATTCAGGGTCTCATCAACAGTTGTTAAGAATTTTTCATTCGCAATTTTTTTCATATTGTTAAAACTATTTCTTATATTTTTATATTTGGCCTATAGCTGAGGGGAGTTTCGTTTTATGGCTATTTTTCTGGCTCGGCCTCTTTTGGGAAAATGACTCCGCAACCGACTGTCGAACCATGGTTTGTCATTGATTCTAATGGTCGCTACAACGGTTGGTACACACTCCTCAATAATAACATTGAGAGTCATTTCAAAGTTGTTGACAGATTCATTTATATCCAGTGGTTTGCAGATAAGTGTTTCCAAGACCGTTTCGGAAATGAGTTGGTTTATCTTACGGAAATCAGCATTTTTGTAATTTTTCATGTTTCTAACAAATTTTTGAGAGTGTGACTCTACGGGTGCGATGTGAGTATATGCAGCCAAGTGGTCAGAACAGCTGAGATCAGCTGTCCCTGAATGTATTACCCTAAGGGTATCACTAATGATAATGGGGTCCAGTAACGAGACACTATTATTAGTAATACGAGTTGGATCTTCTACTGAGTTTTTAAAATTGAATCTCATAAAAATGGAATGAAGTTTTCCTCAACTTTGAAGTAAATCACTGTTGAAGTCTCCCGTAAGGACAACAGAGGGGTTTATACTTATTGCAGTTTCAACTGATTCTTCGAGCTGAGTCCAATACAACAGACAACATTCTCTTTCAGATCTATAAGTAAAGCAGAGCAGAAATTTTGTCCTATGGCCAATCTCCAGCCACAGTATATCATCATCAAACATAAGAGAACTCAGTTCACGGTAGTATATTTTATCCGAAATATACACCGCAACGCCGCCACCACCATAATGATTTCTGTTATGGCGAACTGGTTGGTGATAGCCAGGGAGAAGTATATTGCTACTATCGAAATTTTCCTCAAGATGCGTTTCTGTGAAACAAATAATATCAAAGTCGTCTATATTATCCTGATGATCTGAGAGCTTGTTTCGTATGCTGCGGATATTATAATTAATTACTGAAATGGCACCCACGTTGTGGTATTCACTCATTGGCCCTGGATTTCATTTCAACGTCTCTGCATTTAGCAAGCAAAATGATAAATCCCAGTATTACCATAAGCCCAAGTTCTGAAGCAGTATACACATATTTATAAAGGCTTAATTTTAATTTCCAACGAGGGTGAGGTCCAATCTGCAGGGCCATCTTGTTGTGAAAGGTGCCTATGGACTGGCAGTAGTGATCAATATCAATCGCCATTGATTTTCACAATAAATACATCCGGATACAACCACCATCCACACACACCTTCCACCCCACGACAGTCAATTTTCCCTGTCAACATGATGTAGTCTAGAAGCAGGATTCCTCAATTTGAAAAGAAGGTAAAATGGATTAAAGGTAGAAAACAAAAAGAGCTAAACACAAGGGAAAAACTTGAGTTTATTGGCATCTCAAGCCAAAGTTAAACTCATTAGGAAAATTTGTGGATTTCGTAAAAACTGGGGTCTTTTTTTTAACTTATGTTACGTGAGACAGGTCATTTAACACTAGCGGTAGTGGTAGTAGTAGTAAGTAGTAGTAGTAGTAGTAGCAATAATAATAATAATAATAATAATAATAATGATAATGATAACAATGACAACAATAATAACAGAAATGATGATAACAACAGCAATAATCACAATAACAACAATGAAAGTGTCAATGACACTGTAGCTCAACTTGACAAACTTGAACTTGGTAAGTTATAAATGAAATGGCAAATTTTAAGATCATTGGTACCAATGTTATTTGATGAAATTTCAACATAACAGCATTGTGTGTGCAAAACGTCAAAGTAATCCATGCATTTTTAAATGTAAACTGTAAGACTGGCTAAAGGAAGAATGTTGATACACAAATGCAGTATGTTCAGAGGTAAATGGCAACTTTTTTCACTGAAATGAATGCTAATCAATAGCTCTTATCTAAAGTTCTTGTCTAATGAGGACACCAAGTTCAAAAACAATCCTATGATAAATGTGGCCTGTAGGCCACGGCAAAGAATGTTGATGCACAAATGCAATAAATTCAAAGATTGTTGCTAACAGCAACAGTTGATAATGAATCAACCTGATAATGAATGTGTCCTCTGAGGCATGCCAAAGAAAGATGTTAATGCACAAATGCACTAAGTAGAAGGTCATTGCTTGTGGCGATGGGGTTTTTTTTATGGAAATTCATAAATATACCCTGCAGAGAGTGCAAAAGGGATAAGTTGATGCACAAATGCAGTAAGTTCAAAAGTTGGTGATAACGACAATAATTTTTTATGAAAATGAAAAAAAGCAATACCTCACATCTAGGGGTCACCCTGAACACACTTACCAAGTTTCAAAGTGATCCGATCATAAATGTGCCCTGAAGGGTGTGTTAAAGGGAAATATTGAGGTTTGACTAAACTAAATTCAAAGGTCAGTGGCAACATTTTTTGACAGAAATGGAAGAAAATCGACAGCTCTCTTATAGATGTCACCCCACACAACCTCACCAAGTCTGCAAGCGATCCAATCATAAATGTGCCCTGCAGGGTGTGTCAAAGGGAAATATTGATGCTTAACTGCACTAAGTTTTTACTAAGTTCATGAAAGGTCATTGCCTGTGGCAACATTTTTTGACGAAAATCGAAGAAAATCGATAGCGCCCATCTAGAGGTAACCCCAAACAAGCATACAAAGTTTCAGACCGATCTGATCATAAATGTGCCTTGTAGGGTGTGCCAAAGGGAAATATTGAGGTCTGACTAACCTAAGTTCTAAGAACTTTGGCCGCAGCAACATTTTTTGACGGAAATGGAAGAAAATCGACAGCTCCCATCTTGAGGTCTCCCCAAACAAGCATGCCAGGTTTCAAAGCAATCCGATCATAAATGTGCCCTGTAGGGTGTGCCAAAGGGAAATATAGAGGTCTGACTAAACTAAGTTCTAAGAAAGTTGGCCGCAGCAACATTTTTTGACGGAAATGGAAGAAAATCGATAGCTCACATCTGGAGGTCACCCCAAACAAGCATACTAGGTGTCAAAGCAATCCAATCATAAATGTGCCCTGTAGGGTGTGCCAAAGGGAAATATTGAGGTCTGACTAAACTAAGTTCTAAGAACGTTGGCCGCAGCAACATTTTTTGATAGAAATTTAGGAAAATCGATAGCTCCCATCTAGAGGTCACCCCAAACAAGCATGCCAGGTTTCAAAGCAATCCAATCATAAATGTGCCCTGTAGGGTGTGCCAAAGGGAAATATTGAGGTCTGACTAAACTAAGTTCTAAGAACGTTGGCCACGGCAACATTTTTTGACGAAAATTGAAGAAAATCGACAGCTCCCATCTAGAGGTCACCCCAAACAAGCATACCAAGTTTCACAGCGATCTGATCATAAATGTGACTTGTGAGGTGTGCCAAAGGAAATTGTGGACGTACGTATGTATGTACTAACATACTACCAACGTACGTACATACGTACGTACGTCGACGGACGAGAAGTGATGGCAATAGCTCAGCTTGACTTTGTCAAGTTGAGTTAATAATAATAGTAATTGTTGTCATTATCATTACCACCACCACCACCACCACCATCACCACCACTACTATTATCAATAATAAAGATACTCAGCACTAAAGTCGGTTTATGACTTGAGAACTTGGGATATCTTTTATCGTTGTTTATTAGTGTTTGAGGCAAAACACTTCTGTATAATAGCTGATACTAATTAGGGGGCTGGAATTCAGTATGGACAAATGTGAGCGTTAATTTATGGTAGCTTTGTTCATTTCGATTGTGCCACCAGGTGAAACACAACAAAACTGTCACAGTAATTAGTGACCTTACAGATCTGAGAAAACAGGGTGAAAAAGAAAAGCAAAACTGAACTTATAAGGCAAATTAGAAACAAATGATAACAAAGCTGTACAAAGAACTGATGTCTGAGAAACAAAGTTATACTCTTAAGGCAAAGTAAAAAAGGAATAATAACTAATCTATATACAATAAAATACAACATAGGTTGATGCAGAGAACGGGAGTCAGAAGGGGCTTGTCAGCACAGTGGTAACTTTTAGCGCCCCCCCCCCCCCCCTCCCACACTCAGGACGCCAACATTGTGTGACTACAATTCCCGTATTAACTAGCAAAGAAGAGATATGGATTAATGAACTCTACATGTAATGAAAGCGTCAATGACACTGTAGCTCAACCTGTTTAAGACATGTACATGTATAGTATGTGACACAGCAATGACAAACATCTAGGTAATGCCCTGATAACAAAGGTACATGTAAAGTATTGTAACGGTCTGTACATAAATGCTGACCGTAGCCTGTAACAAATATATAGGTAAAGTATTGTAAAAGTGGGGTGAGAGTTAAATGCTAAACTAGAAAAGAAATCTTTGAGTCCCAGAGTGGGTCTGACTGAACCCCAAAATATTTGTTCTCATAGCACAGTGATAACAAAGGCACCCAAAAACACTCATTCCTGTCACAAGGTGATAACAAAGGTACCCCAAGAAGTTTCATGAAGATCAGTTCATAAATACAGACTCTAGCCCAAGCCATATTGACATGTGCACTTACTGTGAATAAGTAGCACTGAACAAATCAAAGTTCATCTAATTTGCATAATTTCTGCACCAGAAAAAAACCTGTATTATATGTGATGTATTCCATGTTACTAAACATTCCTACAAAAATTTATTCAAATCAGAACTTCCATACAGAAGTTCTGTACAAAAAACTGATTGCACTAATTTTGGTACAAAAAGGCTGCTGGCGGCCATCTTGAATTTTGGACCGCACCCAAAAACACTCGTTCTCGTCCCACGGTGATAACAAAGGTACCCAAGAAGTTTTGTAAAGATCGGTTCATAAATACGGCTGCTAGCCTGAGCCGTATAGAAGTTGTTTACAAAAAACTGATTGGACCTAATTTTGGTACAAAATGGCCACTGGCAGCCATTTTGAATTTTAGACCACACCCAGAAACAATTGTTCTCATCCCAAGGTGATAACGAAGGTACCCAAGAAGTTTTGTGAAGATCGGTTCATAAATACAGACTCTAGCCCAAGCCATATTGACACATGCACTTACTGTGTATAAGTAGTACTGAATAAATCAAAGTTCATCTAATTTGCATAATTTCTGCTCGAGGAAAACACCCGTATTATATGTGATGTATTCCATGTTACTAAACATTCATACAGAAATTTATTCAAATCAGAACTTTCACACAGAAGTTCTGTACAAAAAACTGATTCCACTAATTTTGGTACAAAATGGCTGCTGATGGCCATCTTGAATTTTGGACTGCACCCCAAAACACTCATTCTCGTCCCACGGTGATAACAAAGGTACCCAAGAATTTTTGTAAAGATCGGTTCATAAATACAGCCTCTAGCCTGAGCCATATAGAAGTTGTGTACAAAAAACTGATTGGACCTAATTACTGTACAAAATGGCCACTGGCAGCCATCTCGAATTTTAGACCACACCCAGAAACACTCATTCTCGTACCAAGGTGATAACAAAGGTACCCAAGAAGTTTCGTGAAGATCAGTTCTTAAATACATACTCTAGCCCAAGCCGTATTGACATGTGCACTTACTGTGTATAAGTAGCACTGAATAAATCAAAGTTCATCTAATTTGCATAATTTTTGCACGAGAAAAAACCTGTATTATATGTGATGTATTCCTTGTTACTAAACATTCATACAAAACTTTATTCAAATCAGAACTTTCATACAGAAGTTCTGTACAAAAAATTGATAGCACTAACTAAAGTACAAAATGGCTGCTAGTGGCCATCTTGAATTTCGGACCACACCCAAAACCACTTGTTCTCGTCCCACATTGTTAACAAAGGTACCCAAGAAGTTTCGTAAAGATAGGTTCATAAATACAGCCTCTAGGCCAAGCCGTATTGGCATTTGCAGTTACAGTGCTGAAAGTAACATTAAATAGATCAAAGTTAGTCTAATTGGCATAATTTATGCACGAGAAAAAAAACAGTATTATATGTGATGTATCCCATGGTACTAAAAATCACACAAAAAATTATTCAAATCAGTCTTTCATATTGAAGATCTGCACAAAAATCTGATTGCACCTAATTTTGTACAAAATGGCTGCCAGTGGCCATCTTGAATTTCGGACCGGACCCCAAAACACTCGTTCTCGTCTCACTGTGATAACAAAGGTACCCAAGAAGTTTCGTAAAGATCGGATAATAAATACGGCCTCTAGCCCGAGCCCTGTATATGGCGTGACGGACAGACAGCCGACAGACGGGCCATGGCAATACCTCAAATTTGGCTTTGCCAAAGTTGAGCTAAAAATGATAACTGTCATCATAGAACTAAAACCTGAGAAATCCCGCCAGAAATTTATAGTGCAGTAATTTCCTCGCAACACCTCTCAGAACCCAGTCCAAACAGACCACAATTTTGGTAATGGGAAACACTCTGAGTCAATGGATTTATCTGTACACCTTATAATCTTCCAATAGCGACAAGTAATGCAGAGGTGCATTGGACGCAAGGGGCATTAATGATGTTTGCGTGTCCCAGAATCAGCTTTAGCAATGCCCCAATGTGAAAATGGGGCAAGGCGAAAGACAACAGGGCATCATAGATCATAGAGCCGGCGACCTGCACCCACCCAACCCCACCCCATCCTACCCCCACACATGGAACATTTGGACGTGTGCTTGCCCTGTAAATTAGGATTTCCCAGCTCCAAAAAATGACGAAAGTTGTTGAGCAGAGCAACCCAACAGGGCATCACAGATCGCGGTCATGCCAGCTAATGTCCCCTGCGCCCGATGCATGGAGAGGTGCGCCCTAATGTGGGATTTCACCCTGGATGGGTCGGGACTTTTGCTTAGCAGCTTTATACCATCGGAGACAGGACAGGGTCTTACTGGTCATTTGCGAGTGTGGCTTGCGTAAAGGGGATGATTTAGTGCTTCCTTAGAAGACCAGCAATGTTGTCATGCAACAAGTAGAGTTTAGATTTGTCTGAAGCTACAAGTTTATGCACCTTTTTATCTTTTTTTTTTTTTATTTCTCCAAATGATAACTCATGTGACAGGTCTCTATGAGAACTGTCACATGAGACATCATTTGTTGATTTTTTACATAATTTATATGGTAAGTCTTGGGGAAAAAATGACATCTGTGAGTTTCAGGGTTTGGATATTGCAAAGTGGGACCCTCACTAAATATAAACCATTTTAAAACCAGCGGCTATTCCCCCGCAGCTCTGGTTCATGAGGTTATCAGAATTGTCCTTCACATGCAATGGATGTTTCACTTTTCAATTGGTCATGATCCGACTCCATAAAAATCCTGATTTAAAGAAGAATAAATCGTATGGACTGACGGACGGATGCTCAGATGGATGGATGCAATCCAGTAAACCCCCCACCCCCCCATTTTCTTCGAAAGTTTTCAACAATTTCCAACAATTTCTAAGTCAAAAGGTATGGTAAATTGTTTGGTGTTTGGAAGTTTTATGCAAAGAGGCAGAAGCCTTTGTCACAGGCAAACTGCATGCCATATTTCACTGAAATCCGATAACCCCAATCCAGTATACCCCCGCTCCCCCATTTTCTTCGAAACAATTTCCAACAATTTCTAAGTTAAAAGGTGTGGTAAATTGTTTGGTGTTTGGAAGTTTTATGCAATGAGGCAGAAGCCTTTGTCATAGGTAAACTCCATGCCATATTTCACTGAAATCCGATACTTGAGATACAGGCTGAACAGATAAATAATGTCTATTTCCTACAATTTCTAAGTCAAAAAAGGGGTTTAACTCTAAAAAGGAGAATGTGCGAAATATCTTTGAATCCATTTTTAAAGCCTATACCATAAGCAGTGTTCATGGCAAATTTCATTGCAATAGAACATTCGATACCCGAGATACAGGCTGAACCGGCAAAATTTGGCTCGGACGGACACAATTTCTAAGTGAACAAGTAATAACAAAAAAAAAAATAGTGTGGGCATACCTATGACCAACAAATATTATAAAAAATAATAATTTACTTAAGTTATGAATATTCTCGGACGGACTCACACATGGCCGCACAGATGGACGGACGGGCACATGTAATCCAGTATACCCCCATTTTCTTTGAAAGTGGGGGTATAAATATCTTCAAGATTTTAGAGGGGGGGGGGGGGGGGGGGGGGGTCACCTGGTTGCTGGAACCTTTTAAGTTTGTAAATTCTGGATTTCATTCATTCATGAGGTATGCGATGACTGACATGTGACAAACGTTTACGTGCCATTGACATGTTGGAAGCTGGCAACAGACACTCTGCAGTGGCTCAAATTCTCAATGTTACTCAATCGGTGATTAGCAGGTTGTGGTCACGCTACCATCAGACAGGCAATGTTGATGACAGATGTTGGTCCGATCGTCCAAGGGCGTCAACTGCTAACCAGGATCATTTCATCCAGACTATCCAAAATTGCCTACACAGCTGGAATTTGTACGCTCGACGACCTTGAATAATTCCACGTTTGACTGAACATCATATCGCAGCAATGCGTAATTAGTGTGGAGCACGGCAGCACTGGGACAATCCTCGGTGAAGCAATGTCATGTTTTTCGATGAATTGAGGTTCACTCTGGACTTCCACAACAGGCGAAACAGAGTTTGGTGGTGGCGGAACAAATGATACCGTGTAACCGTTAGGCAGCATGATTGTTTTGGTGATGGATTGGTTATGGTGTGGGGAGGAATAACCATGACAAGCATAACATCATTACAAGTCATCCAAGGGCATGTCACAGGGCAGTACTACCATGACAACATGTTAGCACCTCATGTGATGCCATTTGCACGACGTCACACCTGTCGATCCATTTTCCAGGATGACAGTGCAAGAGCACACAGGGCCTGGTGTTGCTACAGAGTTCCTCCAGGAGCAGAACATAACTACACTGCCTTGGCTAGCACCAAGTCTAGACCTTTCACCAATCAAGCACATCTGGGATATGCTTGGCAGGTGCCAACGTCAACAGTCACCTACCAATGTCCAGGAACTCGCCGCTACACTGCCTGAAGAATGAAATAACATCAGTCAAGCTGATATTGGACGTTTGGTGAGGAGTATGCTATGTCGGATCCGTGCTTGTCTCACGAACCGAAGAGGATTTACAAGGTATTGAGGTCTTGGACTGAATGTGGTGTATTCTCTGACTGACCGTCCATGTCTTCTACAGCTCAGTGCATGAAATGTGTGCTTGTCAGACACCCAACTAATGCTGAAATCATTCACCAGATGTCACAGTGCAATGCTTCAACTGTCTTTTTGATGAAAATATAAATATATTTCTTCATATATCTCACATTTATCAAATATCCCCTACTTTTTTGGAAAAGTATATATTTCACTTATATCCGTATGTTTTATTAATTTTAATTTTGGAGTGTCAAACTAAAAATGAAAGTGTCAATGACACTGTATCTTAACTTGTGTGTTGTGTTTGATGAAAAGGATAATGTTCAATGTTTATGAAAGGATTATGAAATAAGACAAGAATTGTGATAATTGGGAATATGTTAATTTCTGTTCCCTGTATGCTATGTTTATGATAAAAATAATATGAGGTGTACACTGTACTAAAGATCTGAGGGGTG
The DNA here is from genome assembly GCA_031216915.1 of Pictodentalium vernedei. Classification (NCBI taxonomy): domain Eukaryota; kingdom Metazoa; phylum Mollusca; class Scaphopoda; order Dentaliida; family Dentaliidae; genus Pictodentalium; species Pictodentalium vernedei. The sequence continues at coordinate 243,251,020 of CM062294.1, read as the reverse complement.
GGTTAATATGACCTCACAGTTAATATATGTGGCCCTCACAGTTAACGTATATCAACAAAAGTTACCAAGTTACAGTGAAATTATTCCAAAATGAGTCATCCTATCAAGTTACATTAAAATCCCTTCATAAATATGGCCTGTAGACTGTGCTAAAGGTTTTTGTGCTAAAGGTTTTCGTGCTAAAGGTTTTCGGGCTTCGGGCCCCTGTAGCCATCAGTTTCCCAATTGCGTCCAAAGGGGACGTTCTCATCTAGACATTATATGAAGTCAACCTACCAAGTTACAATGAAATCCCTTAATAAATATGACCTGTAGACTGTGCTAAAGGTTTTTGGGCTTTGGGCTCTGGCAGCCATCATGGTTGAATGATCACAACCAAATTTGGACATTCTCATCTGGGCATCATCTGGAGTGATCCTCCAAAGTTACAATGAAATCCCTTCATAAATATGACCTGTAGACTGTGCTCAAGGTCTTTGGGCTTCAGGCCCCTGAAGCCGTCACAGTTGACCAATCACGACCAAAAGGGGATGTCATCATCTAGGCATTATATGGAGTCAAACTTACGGGTTACAATGAAGTCCTTCCATAAATATGACCAATAGACTATGCTAAAGGTTTTGGGGTTTTGGGTTCGGGCAGCCTCAAGGCTGAATGATTGCGACCAAAAGGGGACGTTCTCATCTAGACATTATTTAGAGTCATCCTACCAAGGTACAATGAAATCCCTTCATAAATATCACCTGTAGACTGTGCTAAAGATTTTTGGGCTTTGGGCCCCTGTAGCCAACACAGTTGCCTAATGGTGTCCAAAAGGGGCTGTTCTCATCTAGACATTATATGAAGTCAACCTGCCAAGTTACAATGAGATCCCTTCATAAATATGATCTGAAGACTGTGCTAACGGTTTTCGGGCTTTAGGCTTGGGCAGCCATCATAGTTGAATGATCGCAACCAAAAGGGAACATTCTCATCTGGAGTGATCCTATGAAGTTACAATGAAATCCCTTCATAAATATGACCTGTAGACTGTGCTCAAGATTTTTGGGCTTCAGGCACCTGCAGCCATCACAGTTGACCAACCACGACCAAAAGGGGATGTCATCATCTAGGCATTATATGGAGTCAACCTAACAAGTTACAATGAAATCCTTCCATAAATATGACCTACAGACATGCTAAAGGTTTTTGGGCTCGGGCAGCCATCAAGGCTGAATGATCGTGACCAAAAGGGGCATTCTCATCTGGACACTATTTGGAGTCATCCTACCAAGCTACAATAAAATCCCTTCATAATTATGACCTGTAGACTGTTCTAAAGGTTTTCGGGCTTTGGGCCCCTGAAGCAGTCACAGTTGCCCAATCGTGCCCAAAAGGGGACGTTCTCATCTAGACATTATATGAAGTCAACCTACCAAGTTACAATGAAATTCCTTCATAAATATGACCTGTAGACTGTGCTAAAGGTTTTCAGGCTTCGGGCTCGGGCAGCCATCATGGTTGAATGATCGCAACCAAAGGGGACAATCTCATCTGGAGTGATCCTGCGAAGTTACAATGAAATCCTGAAATCCTTTCATAAATATGACCTGTAGACTGTGCTCAAGGTTTTCGGGCTTCGGGCACCTGTAGCCATCACAGTTGACCAATCACGACCAAAAGGGGATGTCATCATCTAGGCATTATATGGAGACAACCTAACGATGTTACAATGAAATCCTTCTATAAATATAACCTTTTGCCTATGCTAAAGGTTTTTGGGCTCGGGCACCCATCAAGGCTGAACGATCATGGCCAAAATGGGACGTTCTCATCTAGACATTATTTGGAGTCAACCTACCAAGTTACAATGAAATCCCTTCATAAATATGACCTGTAGACAGTGCTAAAGGTTTTTGGGCTTCAGGCACCTTTAGCCGTCAAAGTTGCCCAATCATGACCAAAAGGGGACGTTCTCATCTAGACATTATATGAAGTCAACCTACCAAGTTACAATGAAATCCCTTCATAAATATGACCTGTAGACTGTGCTTAAGGTTTTCGGGCTTCGGGCTCGGGCAGCCATCATGGTTGAATGATCACAACCAAAGGGGACAATCTCATCTGGGCATCATCTGAAGTTATCCTATGAAGTTACAATGAAATCCCTTCATAAATATGACCTGTAGACTGTGCTCAAGGTTTTTGGGCTTCGGGCACTTGTAGCCATCACAGCTGACCAATCACGACCAAAAGGGGATGTCATCACCTAGGCATTATATGGAGTCAGCCTAATAGGTTACAATGGAATCCTTCCATAAATATGACCTTTTACCTATGCTAAAGGTTTTTGGGCTCGGGCACCCTTAAAGGCTGAATGATCGCGATCAAAAGGGGACGTTCTCATCTAGACATTATTTGGAGTCATCCTACCAAGTTACAATGAAATCCCCTCATAAATATGACTGTAGACTGTGCTAAATGTTTTCGGGCTTCGGGCACCTTTAGCCGTCACAGTTGCCCAATCATGTCCAAAAGGGGACGTTCTCATCTAGACATTATATGAAGTTAACCTACCAAGTTACAATGAAATCCCATCATAAATATGACCTGTAGACTGTGCGAAAGGTTTTCGGGCTTCGGGCTCGGGCAGCCATCATGGGTGAATGATCGCAACCATAGGGGACAATCTCATCTGAGCATCATCTGGAGTGATCCTAAGAAGTTACAATGAAATCCCTTCATAAACATGACCTGTAGACAGTGCTAAAGGTTTTTGGGCTTCAGGCACCTTTAGCCGTCAAAGTTGCCCAATCATGACCAAAAGGGGACGTTCTCATCTAGACATTATATGAAGTCAACCTACCAAGTTACAATGAAATCCCTTCATAAATATGACCTGTAGACTGTGCTTAAGGTTTTCGGGCTTCGGGCTCGGGCAGCTATCATGGTTGAATGATCGCAACCAAAGGAGACAATCTAATCTGGGCATCATCTGAAGTGATCCTATGAAGTTACAATGAAATCCCTTCATAAATATGACCTGTAGACTGTGCTCAAGGTTTTTGGGCTTCGGGCACTTGTAGCCATCACAGCTGACCAATCACGACCAAAAGGGGATGTCATCATCTAGGCATTATATGGAGTCAGCCTAATAGGTTACAATGAAATCCTTCCATAAATATGACCTTTTACCTATGCTAAAGGTTTTTGGGCTCGGGTACCCTTAAAGGCTGAATGATCGCGATCAAAAGGGGACGTTCTCATCTAGACATTATTTGGAGTCATCCTACGAAGTTACAATGAAATCTCCTCATAAATATGACCTGTAGACTGTGCTAAAGGTTTTCGGGCTTCAGGCACCTTTAGCCGTCACAGTTGCCCAATCATGTCCAAAAGGGGACGTTCTCATCTAGACATTATATGAAGTTAACCTACCAAGTTACAATGAAATCCCTTCATAAATATGACCTGTAGACTGTGCTAAAGGTTTTCGGGCTTCGGGCTCGGGCAGCCATCATGGGTGAATGATCGCAACCATAGGGGACAATCTCATCTGAGCATCATCTGGAGTGATCCTAAGAAGTTACAATGAAATCCCTTCATAAATATGACCTGTAGACTGTGCTCAAGGATTTTCGGGCTTCGGGCACTTGTAGCCATCACAACTGACCAATCACGACCGAAAGGGGATGTCATCATTTAGGCATTATATGGAGTCAACCTAACAGGTTACAATGAAATCCTTCCATAAATATGACCTTTTGCCTATGCTAAAGGTTTTTGGGCTCGGGCACCCTTAAAGGCTGAATGATCGCGATCAAAAGGGGACGTTCTCATCTAGACATTATTTGGAGTCATCCTACCAAGTTACAATGAAATCCCCTCATAAATATGACCTGTAGACTGTGCTAGAGGTTTTTGGGCTTTGGGCACCTTTAGCCTTCCCAGTTGCCCAATCATGTCCAAAAGGGGACATTCTCATCTAGACATTATGTGAAGTTAACCTACCAAGTTACAATGAAATCCCTTCATAAATATGACCTGTAGACTGTGCTAAAGGTTTTCGAGCTTTGGGCTCGGGCAGCCATCATGGGTGAATGATCGCAACCATAGGGGACAATCTCATCTGAGCATCATCTGGAGTAATCCTAAGAAGTTACAATGAAATCCCTTCATAAATATGACCTGTCGACTGTGCTCAAGGTTTTCGGGCTTCGGGCACTTGTAGCCATCACAACTGACCAATCACGACCGAAAGGGGATGTCATCATCTAGGCATTATATGGAGTCAACCTAACAGGTTACAATGAAATCCTTCTATAAATATGACCTTTTGCCTATGCTAAAGGTTTTTGGGCTCAGGCACCCATCAAGGCTGCATGATCGCGATCAAAATGGGACGTTCTCATCTAGACATTATCTGGAGTCATCCTGCCAAGTTACAATGAAATCCCTTCATAAATATGATCTCTAGACTGTGCTAAATGTTTTCGGGCTTCGGGCTCCTGTAGCCGTCACAGTTGCCCAATCACGTCCAAAAGGGGACTTTCTCATCTAGACATTGTATGAAGTCAACCCAGCAAGTTACAATGAAATTCCTCAAAAAAATAAATATGACCTGTAGACTGTGCTAAAGGTTTTCGGGTTTTGGGCTCGGGCAGTCGTCATGGTTAGCAGATCATGCCCAAATGGGGAAATTCTCATCTAGACATCATAAGGAGTCATCCTACCAAGTTACAATGAAATCCCTCCACATTAAACATGACCTGCAGACTGTGCTAAAAGTTTTTGGGTTTCGGGCTTGGGCAGCCATCACAGTTGATAGATCATGCCCAAAAAGGGACGTTCTCATCTAGGCATTATACAGAGGCATCCTACCAAGATACAATGAAATCCCTTCATAAATACGACCTGTAGACTGTGCTAATGGTTTTTGGGTTTTGGGCTCGGGCAGCCATACCGGTTGCCCGATCGCGACCAAAAGGGGACGTTCTCATCTAGACATGACCCCAAACCTGCATATGAAATTTCGTGACGATCAGACAAGAACTGCGGGGTGTAGCCCGTGCTAAAGGAAAATGTGAACAGACGTCACAGACTCACAAACTAACAGACTTCCGCACGCGTGATGGCAATAGCTTATCTTGACTATGTCAAGTTAATCTAATAAGTGACTTAAGTACATCTTTGGACATCTTATCTGGAAATCCCACTTCGCTACCTCAGAGGAAAGAAGACAGAGGATTTCAACAGGATTCGAATGAGCTGATCAAAGTTCTCTGTCTGCTTTGGTTATAACAGTACTATGGGTCTTTAACAATTAATCCATTTTCAAAAATATGTAGTTTATTGTCAGTATCAACTGGAATTAAGCCAATCATAAGCGTGTGATACTAGCATATGTTACAAAACATCAAAGCAAATTAGGCTCACATGCAGTCAGTCGCTTTAAACATTCTGCTGAGACAATATGCAGTGGGTGGTTCATGATGACAGACACTATAACAGGTGCACATCATATTTTACTCTTAGAAGCCGGGGAATCAAAATGAATTTATTGAACATGACATACCGCGAAAAACTTACAGTAAAGCAGGTGCTTCTAGTCAAGTGTCATCTGCCTATTCAGGCAGACAACACTTGACTAGAAGCACCTGCTCAGTGTTTAATTCTCCCCCTGCCCAAAGATAGCCGAACCATCACAGCCAGATTAGCTGCTGTATTACATCACAGGCAAGAAAACTCGACTCCCCGCTTCCGAGAGTTAAAATAGTGATAAAGCCTTGATCTGAAGGCGAGTTAGATGCAACAGTGTTTTTATCAGCCATCCTTGCAATTTAATCATACATGAGAGACTAGGTATTTTCCATAAGAGAATTTTCAAACACTACCATACAGAGAGTGAAAACCCTAGTTTGCATTTAACACAAGCTGAAAATTTTCCTTAAATTGCAACTAGACACTGAACAAATTCAATCTTATATGACCGAGCTCAAGACTGTGTTTGTTAACCCTTAAGTCTTCATACAGCCACAAAAAGCCAATTTTAGGCCTTAAAAAAATTAAATCTGTTTCTCAGACCCTCCAGCATGGTCCTCTTGGCTGCCACATGCTCTCTTTTCATAACTAATGCAAACTTAAAAAAATAAAAATTGAATCACTTTTGTCTGATATTTTACCCACATTAAAAAAATTGATAAATTTGTCCCTTGAGTACAAGAAGGCTTTGCAATGCTTTAGCACTGCAAAGCCTTCTTTCACTCAAGGGATGAAATACACCCCACCCATGCTATTCTGTAGATTATGAGGCCTAAAACATAAAACAAATCAAGAACATGAACTTCTGATGACAAAGAAATAATTACAAATATAAAAATAAAAATAAAAAACCACCTACCCACATGCAATTTTACAAAAACAAATGGCCCGAGAATCAGAAGATCTACTTTCTGGGGCCTTATATTGCTCTGATAAAGTTAAAGTGTATTCTTCCTGGAGAACTTGACTGGTAAGAAGCATTTATCTTGACAGTGTTTTCACGTCTTCCCTTCACTGTGTATAAAGAACAACACATAAAACTCTTTTCATCTTTTATGGTAACTAGCCTCGAGCGACTGTAGCCGTGTAATGGAGCACAAATTTTACAAATTTTCAAATTGTAAACACCTGGACAGGCCTGACCACGCCTTAAATAAATGATGAACCCTAATGACGACAGATCTCGCCGGCCAGAAACAACCGCCTTTTTTTTTTTTTTTTTTAAATGTTTTTTTTTTTTTTTTATTGATTTATTATATTTTATCTGAAGGCGGAAATCTGTAACCAGAGCCATGCGGAGCCTGCCTACAGGGTGAGATGCTGGTCCTCATCTCAGAGTTAAATTCATGAAAAGATGTCATGATGAACATTAAAACAGTGCCGCTACTTGTAATCTATGAAAATTAAACCAAAATTGGCAGAATATACGTTTTTTGAAAATTCGAAAAATAAACAAGAATTTAACAAGGACTACGCATGAATTTAACTATTGAAAAACACTAAATGCACAGTGAAAGAAAACGCTGTAAAGTAACGCGAGGTCACTTCCAAAATTACATTGCATTTCTGATGGGTGCTATCCACCGTGACTGGCATGACGAAAAGTTATGGAACTTGACGGATCGAGCGTCGAGCTAGAAGTGAAATTACTAAAAGTGAACACGTGACCGCCCAGACGAATCAACTCATTTGATTTGTCCTTAGGGTCACGTGTTCCTAACCACGCAGAAAGGAGATCAACTTAAACATGCAATTAAGTTAACCCGTTCCGTGTAGACAAAAGTTTTTCGCTTTACTACGAAACGCGAAAAATGATTAATCATTGTTGGCAGCAAATAATAATGTAAAAACACTTTTAAATCATCTGCAGCTGTGTTCATGTACAGACGGTAGTTATTAATGTAAATTTAATCTGAGGACCAAGGGTTAATTTTCAAGTTGCATTATGGGAAAAAATGCTTCTTGAAACTTCAGTATTTTGACATCAGTTTGCAGACTGTTAATTATGATTGGTTGATATTTAATCTTTTACCTGACATAACTAGATGTGATATGTGAAAACATTTCTTGAAATAACTAAATATTTTCATTTAATGCTTCCAAAACATTGCTTATGACACCCTAACTTGAACAACACAATGAGCTTGTTCCAATTAGGGGCCTCAAGCTTGTGTTTGGAGGAGTTATCTCCCAAAACTTAGACATCCCATAACTTAGACATCCCATAACTCAGTAAAAGTAGTTAATTATGTTCACCCACTATTACAATGGAATAGACTGATATTATATTAATGAAAACAGGTTTATCCAAACAAGAGAATTACCAAAGAATTGATTATTATTTGTTAGTAAAACTTGTTCACACAAACAAAACATCAAATAAGTTGTTAATTATTATCATTATGATTATTTATCTTCTAATCAAGATCAAACAGAACATGTTTACAGTGAACTCAGTTATGTTATAAATGCACAGTCAAAAAAGTGCTCTATATAAGATGCCAGACTTTACTTGGGAATCATATCCTGAAAATGGCTACTGTTAAGAAAGTTGAGTCTGTAATGTCACAGAAGGGCACGCCACAGGTACTTTTGGACGGCTACAGATATAACAGAAATAAAATAAGACAGAGCTGCACTCACTGGAGATGTATACATTCTACTTGCAAGGGAAGGTGCACCACCGTTGGAGACTTTGTCAGAGATATCTCTGATCATTCACATCCCCCAGAAGATAGTAATACTGAGAGGTTTATCAGCACAATGAGAAAGAGAGCAAGAGAAGAGACTACCCAAATGAAGTCCTTATATAATGAAGAAATAATTGGTAGAGACCAAGTAGAGTTACTGCCATCTTTTCCATCAATAAGTAGTGCCATGTATAGGCACAGGCAAAAAAACATACCATCACTTCCCAAGACAAGGGCTGAGGTTAACCTTGACGGCACATGGTCTGAGACTTCAGATGGACGTCGTTATTTACTTTTAACTGATGGAGAGGAAGAAAAGATGATTGTCTTTTCTACTGATGACCAACTACAAGCTTTGCAGTCTGCTGAAACCGTGTACATGGATGGTACATTTTCTTCATGCCCCGACTTATGGAGCCAGGTTTACACCCACCATTCATGCAATGAACGAGACCAGTTCATATTCACTTGTGTTTGCTCTTCTACCAAACAGGCAGACATCAACATATACAAGACTGTTCAGGCAGCAGAAAGCTGAAATTCAACAGAGACTGAATAGACCATTTGTCCCTAGTTGTATACAAACTGATTTTGAGATTGCTGCTATTCATGCGATTACAAGTGAATTTCCAGATGCAGAGGTGAAAGGTTGTTTTTTTCATTTCTGTCAGGCCATTTGCGCAAAACCCAAGAGCTTGGGTTGCCTGTACAATATAGGGAAGACACAGCTATCCAGTCCTGGATTAGAAGAGCAGCAGGACTTGCTCTTCTTCCACCAACGATTGTCCCAGGACAAACAACCACCTAGAAGGCTTCCACAATCGCCTGAATGGAACATTGCCCCACAGACACCCAAATATCTACAGGTTTGTGGAAGTTATAAAGAAAATTGAAAATGCTGATAGAGCAAAATTCGCACAAATAAATTTTGGCACAGCTCCACTAAGCAGGAAAAGAGTCTACAGGGAAGTTGAGAACCGACTTCAACGTCTAAAGCAAATGATGGTTGAAGGACAAAAATCGCCTCTAGAATTTCTAGATGCAGCAGGACATCTTCTAAGACTAGCTTAACCCTTTACCCAATGAGGACAATAGATGACACTTGCAAGAAAATGTCTTGGCAATTGAACATTTTGTCTTAAAAACATAGCTGATGACCCCTTATTGAAACGAGCTCAATGAGCTCGGTCCAGTGGAGGGTCATAAGCTATGTTTTTGAGGCAGTTTATATTTTATATTTATATATATATATATATTATGTAAATTTCAAAATTGGAAATAATACACGCTGTTTTGGCAATTTTGTTGGGTTAAGGGATAAACGAGTGAACTTATGTGATTGAAATGAATAATGATTGAATTTGAAATTGCAATAAACATTTTTCCATAAATCACACTTTGTGTGCATATTTCATAGATTAGTCCATTAGAATAATGGGTAACAAGCAGGGGATTAGCTGTACACTAAAGTGTGAATGCTGTTGTTTTAAGCTGTCTAAGTTATGGGATGTCTAAGTTATGGGATGTCTAAGTTTTGGGAGAATACCTTTGGAGGCCAAAATTTTAAAAATAATTAAATTTGAATGCCGTCAATTATGATTAACACCTAGGGACATGGCTTGAACAAACTTGAACTTGAACAAACTTGAATCTCACCCCCCTAAGGATGCTGCATACCAAATATCAAAACATTCCGACTGCTGGATCTGAAGAAGAAGATTTTAAAAGAAAATTCCTCATTTTGAACTAAGTTATCATTTGGGCTCCCACAGTGAGCCCAAATATGGACCTAGGGACATGGCTTGAACAAACTTGAATCTCACCCCCTAAGGATGTTGCATACCAAATATCAAAACATTCCGACTGCTGGATCTGAAGAAGATGTTTAAAGAAAATTCCTCATTTTGAACTAAGTTATAATTCGGGCTACCACAGTGAGCACAAATATGAACCCAGGGACTTGGCTTGAACAAACTTGAATCTCACCCTCCTAAGCATGCTTCATACCCAATATCAAAAGATTCTGCCTGCTGGATCTTGAGAAGAACATTTTCAAAGAAATTTGCCTGAAAAGCACTAAGTTCAAATTCAAGCTTCTATAGTGAGCCCAAATATAAACCCAGGGGGCCGATTTGAACAAACTTGAATCAGATCCACCCCACAATGTTGCATACCAAATATCAAAAGATTCTGCCTGCTGGATCTGGAGAAGAAGATTTTTTAAGAAATTTGTCTGAAATGCACTAAGTTCGAATTTGGGCTTCTATAGTGAGCCCAAATATGAATCCAGGGGGCCGATTTGAACAAACTTGAATCAGATCCACCCCACAATGTTGCATACCAAATATCAAAAGATTCTGCCTGCTGGATCTGGAGAAGAAAATTTTTTGAGAAATTTGCCTGAAATGCATTAAGTTCGAATTCGGGCTTCTATAGTGAGCCCAAATATGAATCCAGGGGGCCGATTTGAACAAACTTAAATCAGATCCACCCCACAATGTTGCATACCAAATATCAAAAGATTCTGCCTGCTGGATCTGGAGAAGAAGATTTTTTAAGAAATTTGCCTGAAATGCACTAAGTTCGAATTCAAGCTTCTATACTGAGTCCAAATATAAACCCAGGGGGCCGATTTGAACAAACTTGAATCAGAACCACCCCACAATGTTGCATGCCAAATATCAAAAGATTCTGCCTGCTGGATCTGGAGAAGAAGATTTTTTAAGAAATTTGCCTGAAATGCACTAAGTTCGAAATCGGGCTCCTATACTGAGCCCAAATATGAACCCAGGGGGCAGATTTGAACAAACTTGAACATAGCTGATGACCCCTTATTGAAACGAGCTCAATGAGCTCGGTCCAGTGGAGGGTCATAAGCTATGTTTTTGAGGCAGTTTATATTTTATATTTATATATATATATATATTATGTAAATTTCAAAATTGGAAATAATACACGCTGTTTTGGCAATTTTGTTGGGTTAAGGGATAAACGAGTGAACTATTGTAAAATATCTTGTGATTTTTATGTATCGGTATTATGTTTGTGTATTTTGTAAATTATCTTGTGTTTTTTTTGTATCTGTATTATGTTTGTGTATTTTGTTTTTTATGTATCTGTTTTATGTTTGTATTTTGTGTATGCTTTTGAAGTTTATATTTTAAGTAAATTTCTTGTTGTCTGATGGCAACAAATCGCCTATAGATTAGTGTTTTTATGTTTCTGTAATGTGTTTGAGCATTGTGTGTTTTTGTTCTTGTCTTTTTGTTACCTAATTTTGAAATGCTTTATATTCTGTATTTTTATGTGATTGAAATGAATAATGATTGAATTTGAAATTGCAATAAACATTTTTCCATAAATCACACTTTGTGTGCATATTTCACAGATTAGTCCATTAGAATAATGGGTAACAAGCAGGGGATTAGCTGTACACTAAAGTGTGAATGCTGTTGTTTTAAGCTGTCTAAGTTATGGGATGTCTAAGTTATGGGATGTTTAAGTTTTGGGAGAATACCTTTGGAGGCCAAAATTTTAAAAATAATTAAATTTGAATGCCGTCAATTATGATTAACACTGGCTGGATATTGTCAATATGTTAGGTATTAAGGATAAAAGGTTCATACCTCAAGATCAGAGGAATATGAGGGAGGAACATTCGAATTATATATCTTTTCAAGTTTTAGGTGTCAATGAGTATTACGCATAACAATTTATGCACCAAAGTCACCAAGTGTTCACTACTGTTGTATAATTAGTTGGTGGTTTTAATTTGGCAAATTAGGGGTTGAACAGTAGAATAAACAAGAGGCCCCAGGGGGCCTGAGGGCACTCACCTGACATGGTAGCCTAAAAATCAACCCAGAGAATTGATTTCAACAAGTTGCATCTGCTCCTCCTAAGAAAAGCTTATACCAAATATCCAAAGATTCTGACCAATGGATCTAAAAAAAAGAAGATTTTTAAAGAATATTCCTCATATTGAACTAAGTTATAATTCGGGCTCCCACATGGAGCCCAAATATGGACCCAGGAACTTGGCTTTAACAAACTTGAATCTCACCCCCCTAAGGATGCTACACACCACATATCAAAACATTCCGACTCCTGGATCTGAAGAAGAAGATTTTTAAAGAAAATTCCTCATTTCGAACTAAGTTACAATTCAAGCTCCCATAGTGAGCCCAAATATGGACCTAGGGACATGGCTTGAACAAACTTGAATCTCACCCCCCTAAGGATGCTGCATACCAAATATCAAAACATTCCGACTGCTGGATCTGAAGAAGAAGATTTTAAAAGAAAATTCCTCATTTTGAACTAAGTTATCATTCGGGCTCCCACAGTGAGCCCAAATATGGACCTAGGGACATGGCTTGAACAAACTTGAATCTCACCCCCTAAGGATGTTGCATACCAAATATCAAAACATTCCGACTGCTGGATCTGAAGAAGATGTTTAAAGAAAATTCCTCATTTTGAACTAAGTTATAATTCGGGCTACCACAGTGAGCACAAATATGAACCCAGGGACTTGGCTTGAACAAACTTGAATCTCACCCTCCTAAGCATGCTTCATACCCAATATCAAAAGATTCTGCCTGCTGGATCTTGAGAAGAACATTTTCAAAGAAATTTGCCTGAAAAGCACTAAGTTCAAATTCAAGCTTCTATAGTGAGCCCAAATATAAACCCAGGGGGCCGATTTGAACAAACTTGAATCAGATCCACCCCACAATGTTGCATACCAAATATCAAAAGATTCTGCCTGCTGGATCTGGAGAAGAAGATTTTTTAAGAAATTTGTCTGAAATGCACTAAGTTCGAATTTGGGCTTCTATAGTGAGCCCAAATATGAATCCAGGGGGCCGATTTGAACAAACTTGAATCAGATCCACCCCATAATGTTGCATACCAAATATCAAAAGATTCTGCCTGCTGGATCTGGAGAAGAAAATTTTTTGAGAAATTTGCCTGAAATGCATTAAGTTCGAATTCGGGCTTCTATAGTGAGCCCAAATATGAATCCAGGGGGCCGATTTGAACAAACTTAAATCAGATCCACCCCACAATGTTGCATACCAAATATCAAAAGATTCTGCCTGCTGGATCTGGAGAAGAAGATTTTTTAAGAAATTTGCCTGAAATGCACTAAGTTCGAATTCAAGCTTCTATACTGAGTCCAAATATAAACCCAGGGGGCCGATTTGAACAAACTTGAATCAGAACCACCCCACAATGTTGCATGCCAAATATCAAAAGATTCTGCCTGCTGGATCTGGAGAAGAAGATTTTTTAAGAAATTTGCCTGAAATGCACTAAGTTCGAAATCGGGCTCCTATACTGAGCCCAAATATGAACCCAGGGGGCAGATTTGAACAAACTTGAATCAGATCCACCCTACAATGCTGCATACCAAATATCCAAAGATTCTGCCTGCTGGATCTGGAGAAGAAGATTTTTTAATCTTTTTCCCATTGCCTACAGTGTTAAAAAGTGCTGACTCAGCACTTTTTCAAAGTCCTGAAAAAAGTTCCTTGTGATCAAACCGATAGGGATTTTTTTTAACCATTCTATTCTACTGGATAAAAGTAAGCTTTATACAAAATAAGAATTCTCTGTGCCGTGTAGTTTTGGAGATATGGCAGTTTTAAGGTTTTTCCTATTTTTAGCTCCCGAGGTTCCCACGGGGCAATGAGAAAATTTTTTTTTTGCATCAATCAACTACTTATGACCCATTATCATCTCATATCAAATTTGGTTCAAATTGACCTCACAGTTCTGAAAATAGAAATTTTAGGCGTGGCCAAAATTTTTGCCCCTCCCATAACGAAGGCAAATAATGCCCAACAAACTTCTCTTGAACAAACTTGATTCTAAACCACAAAAGGACTCTGTATACCACATATCAAGTCTCTGCTACTGGTGGTTCATTAGAAGAAGATTTTCAAAAAATTTGGCCATTTTTTCCCCACATCTCTGCTCAATATGAGCCGAAACCTATTTTGGCTAAAAATCAAAATGCCCCTATATAACCACTACTTACATGAAATTTAATTAAAATGTGGCCAGTGGTTTAGAAGAAAGAGGCTCAAACACCACCTTCACGCAGGACGACGGACGACGGACGAAGAGTGATAAGAAAAGCTCACCCTGACTTTCAGTCAGGTGAGCTAAAAAGAACCGGTGGGAACACAACAGAACCCAGACGGCCGATAGGGACCTAAAAAACAGAAATTCAGCCCTCAACAGAGTGAAGAAATCCTGTCCATACAATCCTTAATTGACACCTAACTCCAATAATAATATTAAAATTTATCAACCGAAAAATTTTATGACCGAACCGCGCGGAAACAATTTCGAAAATCATGTGAGAAATCGGAAAATATAAATAAAATTCAATGAAAATGTGGTTGAAAATATTAACGAGAATATATAAAACACAGTCCTGTTATTATAAGATCTTCAGATCCATAATTCCAGTCACAGAAAAACCATTATCGACAAGGTGAATTATCACTGTTTCATTTTGCAAATGGCGACGCATCCTCCACATGCCGCGGACAAAAAAAGAATGATTAATTGATGACTGCATTGCGCACTGGTTAACGGAAGTCGGGGAATTGTACTAAGGGAAGAGCGTTCCCTACTGGGTGTGCGCCGATGGTGCTCGACCCAGTTTTGGCTCATTTTTTCGTTGTGTTTTTTACACCACTTTTCTTTCCCAAATCTCTTGGGAAAGAATAAAATAGAGAGTATTTTATCCGAGTTAGGGTATTCCACTGTAGTACAAGCCTGTAGTAAACAATTGTAAGGTAGGTTGATAAGAAATGTGGGCGTTTTGAAAATATTTCTATTTTTAGCTCCTGGGGTTTCCAACTGGGGATACAGGAAAACAATTTTTTTGCATGAATCAAGTATTGATTCTGGTCCGTGCAGTTTTTGAGATATGGGTGTTTTTTTTTTCTATTTTTAGCTCCTGGGGTTCCCACAGGGCTGTGAAAAAGATTTTCCAAGCATCAATCAAGTACTTATGACTTGATTTTGCTATGTGCCAAATTTGGTTCAACTCAGCCCATCGGTTGTTGGAATAGAAATTTTGGGTGGAGCCCAAAATGGGCATGCTCCCACAGAGCCCAAATATTGACCTACAAACTTCCTTTGAACAAACTTTAATCTTCACCACGAAAGGAAATTCCATGCTAAATATCAAGGCATTCTCTCTGGTGGTTCATGAAAAGATGATACTCAAAGATTTTTAGTTTTTTTGAGCATTAACCACAGCCCAAAGATGGCAGCAGCTTCATATGAACAAAAGTAGAACGGATATACCCCAAAGATGGTCTGTGCCATATATGTTCAAATTTGGCTCAGTGGTTTTGAAGAAGAAAAGTTTCAAAAGTTAACAGACGAGGGACGTCAAGTGATTACAAAAGCTCCCACAGACTTTCAGTCAGGGGAGCTAAAAAGAATGCAGCCCTAAAGTTTAAGGCCGTAATCTGCATTATACCAGGTGATTGCAGATAGCACCTTGTTGCACTCAAGAGATGAAATGCACTTGTGATTTGTGATACTGGAACCATCAAAGTACATTCTGATAAAAACACTTTAATATAATCAAACTGAGATAATCAAACACAGACTTCATTGTCACTTCAGTACATACTTCATAGATTGCTTCAATGCACATGCAAAGCACATGTATTTGGTATTACAAACATTCACAAGATAAGAATTTTTAGTAACCCTTTAGATCATGATGCGACAGAAAGATGCTATCTGAAAGTAAAACTGGTCTTTTGTTTTCTCTGTGTCGAAAACTCAAGCTCCAAGTTATCAGTAATGAAATCGATTGTCAGCACATATTACTACAACTCTCACTCAAAACAAAATAGGATATTTCACAGCACTCTTTGATATTTTGGCAGAATTAAACACAAAGTTTCAGGTGTGCCATGAAAAGCTTGACACTCTACAGAAAAGCATGAAATTAAGGACATTTCACTGTAAAATTAAAAACACTTTGTTAGTTCATTTGTGTTCAGGTAAAAGGTTCCATCAGTGAAAGGAGCAAGTAAAATAAGACCAGTTTTACCAAACAGAGCAATTCTCTTCTTACATGCATATCCATCACTCTCCAATAAACAAAGGCCCAAAATGTCATTCATTTTGTCTGTCATTAATGGGTGAGGGCCTGGCAATTTATTGTAATATACACTCTATAACCTATAATACCACGGAAGTCTGGTGGGGGCAACTAATGCTCTAATGCCATATTTTTTGTCATAATTTAACTACATTGTGACATTAAGTAACAAAAATTTGCTAAACACCTGTACATGTACAACAGGATGTTAAGGAGTATTTATCGGGATTTGAAGCATGAAGATACATATAATTACTTGAAATAATTCAGGGGGAAAGAGGACAAAGGTGTGTGTGTGGGGAGAGGGGGGTATGGAGGTGTAGGGGGGATCAGGAATAACATGAAAGGCACTCGACTCTGGTATGAGTTATCAAAAATCATAATGTGACCAAACCTGGAAATAAGCAGTCTGGCATTTGCAGTATGAGGTCCTCAGAGAGTGAATTTACAGATGCTATCTCATACAGTGGGCCAAATTATTCTCTGGGTACCACTTTCTCTTTAGGCCAGAGACCTTGGTTCAGATTGAAGTTCACAGAGAGTAAACTTAAGAGATGCAACCCTACTGTGCAGTGTAGCATCACCAAATTCACCCTCTGGCAATCTCATTCTGCAGATGATGATCTGCTTATTTCCAGACTTGAATGTTACACTCAATAGTATTGACATTAAATATTGTCCCTTGTGTGGAACAAGGTGACATCTGCAAGCATCAAATTATATATATATTTATATAAAGCTTTAGAACTCACCCCACCGGATTTGTTTTGTGATTAGCAACTAGCCTCCATTATTATATCTTATACACCCCCACCCCTCCCACCCTCCATTGGCACACGTAAAGTACAAGAGGGGCAATGCAAAGCGTGTGCCAATGTCTCTGACTCAACAAATTTTCTAACTCGAAAAAGTAAAAAAGGGCATAACTCTGGAAAAAATGTCTGGAAGAAACTCTCCCTACACAGGTATCGTTCTCCCATGATGTTCTATCACAACACCAAATATTATTCAAATCGGAGTGGTGATGGCTGAGGTACAAGGGAAAATGTTGAGATGGACAGACGGATGGATGGTGCAACTTACAGATGGACGAATGGATGGTACCATGAACAGATGGATGGAGGTCTCCACTAGATACCCCCTTCGGCTTTTCAAGACGGGGGCATAACACATACTCAGGAACTTCTCACTTACAGTTCTTAGAAAAAAGGCATGTGCTGCCCCTCTTCTCTCAGGGTGGGGGAGGGGATCAGTTGCCTACCCCTACTTCTGGCACCCTTGCTTATAAAGTGCAAGAAAATTATCTTCATAACACTAGATTATTGCCTGATTATTGTCAAATTGCTGTGGCAATCTGACAATATTGTGGCAATAATCTGGAGTTATTAACCCTTTACCCAATGCAGACGATATCAAAATTAATTATTTTAAATATCATTTTTTTTTAATTTTTCCAAACATTTCAACAAAACCATATCATGTGACCCCCTCTTTGGAACGAGCTCGTTTCAAAGAGGGGTCACTTGATATGGTTTTGTTGAAATGTTTTGAAAAATAATATTTTTTCAGCTGCTGAATTTGCATATCATGCGGGCAGCTGTGGCAGATTCATTGCTGGCTTAACTATATTCATATCTAGACTAGAGTATCACAATATGTGTTGAATCATGACATTAACATGTCGTCCCACCCCAAATTTACTTTATAGTCCAGTAGAAATTTGAGAACCTCACAAGTAAACCTTCAGACAGTGGACTAGTGAATATTCTTTCTTTTGGTCCATTACTGGCAGATATGCTTGCTGGGTCAAGTTTTCTCCTGTCTTGGAAAAAAGGTTGTTTGATTATGCCCCCACCATCTGAGTACCAAATAACGATGTGCGTACTGTATTTCAAGACATCTGAACTATGAATAAAATGGGTAACACATCAGACTGTGCTAGGATAAAAAGTTAATTTAAATTTTCAATGTAAATCTCCTATAGATATTCACCTACATGCAGATGCATCCATTAAACCTCTGTCACAGATGACCAAACAGTTTTGTTGACTTGTTCTTGCCAGATCAAAAAATGTGTTCTCTATCTGCATCATTGTCTTGATTATGTTCCTCTGAAAAACATATACTGAAACAGAAAACAAAATAAACTACAGTACAGACAGTACAGCCGCCGTGGACTGGTCACTTTCCACGGGTGGGAAATATTTCCATGGACACAATAATATTAGACTCTGAACACTAATTACAGAAATAATCATCAAAAATTTAAATAATTAATTAAAATATTGTTGATGATTTTTATTACCTGGTGTAATGGTTAAGGTATAAAGGCCATTTTGGTTGGTTCGGATCTCTTAGTCTCATGGTAAATCGGTCACTTTGTGTGCTACAGGTCGACGGTTCGAACCCTGGCTCCAGCACTTATCTCTCCTCCTGTTACATTTGGGGCTTGTCAAATTCTCAGCAGTTGGTGAAATTGTGGATGCTGCGGTGAAACATGGTGGATGTTTCACTGTGGGTGAATCTCAAAAGGAGTGGATAGTGTAGCAATCAAGGTGTGAAGGCCATTTACAAATCAGCCTGGTTGGTCTGGATCTCTTAGTCTTATTGTAAATCGGTCGCTTTGTGTGCTAGAGGTTGACAGTTTGAACCCTGGCTCCCGCACTTATCTCTCATGTTACACCTGGTAAATATATGCGCGGATATCACTGCTCACATGTGGATTATGACCAATCCATGATGACTGTACTGTACAAGTATTACTTGAGGGTGCAGTGCTGTGATCATAAAAGTGGTATTTTTCTTGATCAGATCGTGACAATAAACTTACAAACCAGTGGGTCTAGATTTCATAAGAAAAATATTGTGAAATCAAAAAATATTGAATAACAAATAAAAATACATCTCATATTGAATGTTCACCCATTTCTTTTCAGGCAAGAGAGATTCCACAATGCTGCGCAAAGGAAAAAGTAAAGATAACTTTGACCTGACTGTGACACATCCAGTCGTGATCTGAGTGAAATTATCTGTCCACTTTTGTGATCACAGTACAGTAACTACATACTCTCATACTCTTTATAATGGAGATTATCAAAGAGGACCCATGAATGGTGCCAAGTAGACCTAAGGGCCATTTCTCTAAAGGCCCGATAGGGTTAGGTTGTCTAACCAGTTGGACTATCAGGCCTTCAGTATAATGGACAGACATTTTGCAAATATGATGGGAATTAATTGAATTATCAACTGGTTCCAAATTGATAGGGTCTATCCATTTCCTTTAAGTAGTGTACCTGTGGAGTTCCATGATCCTAGGCCAAAGCATTATCAAGTTATAGTCCTTAAACCAAGCTATAGTGCCCCATGACCTTCACCATTGACCTTTTGACCCCCAAATTGATAGGGTCCATACCTTTCCTCCAATCAGTATACCTGTGAAGTCACATGATTCTAAGCCACAATGCTGTCAAGTTAGAGTCCTGAAACTGTTTTTGAGTTAGATCCTCATGACCTGTGACCTTGACGTTTGGGCCCCAAATAGAGATGGTTCACCCCCTTTCTCTAAGTAGTGTACCTGTAGTGTACCTGTGAAGTTTCAGCCAGACCGCTACTTAGTTACGAGACTAGAGACCAAATCAGATGGCTTGATCCCCGTGATCTGTGACCCCAATCACTTGACCCCCTACATCAATAGGGTTCATCTCTTTTCCCATAGCAGTGTACATGTGAAAATTCATGACCCCATTGTAAGCGAATCCAGGTAAGAGTCTGGAAACCAAATCAGAAGCACCCTGTGACTTTGACCTTCTAACCCCCAAATCAAAAGGGTTCATCTCTGTTGATATTTACTATAGGACAGTTGGAAAATCCCTGACAGCTGAAATGTCATAGGCTTTATAAAGAGTTGTATTGGAAAGATAGAACAAATTTTTTAGTTAGTATGCTATAAACTGGCTTTCAACACTCACATATCTGTGGTGAAACTCTACACTGACAAGCATTATGGTGATACATTCAATTATTTTTCTCTATTTCACTTATCAATATATGGGACCTTCCAGTCATACAATCTCGATTAATGTTTTATCAATCAAGAAAAAAAACTGCTGTTGACAAGCATTTTAAGATTACTATATAGAAAAAGCCCCACATAGCCTTGAAAAACAGTGATTAAAAATACAAGTGTTTCAGCGATAAATCAATTTGTAACACACAACAGAAATGCGCAATATGAAGCTATGCAAGTCTGAAATACTATACATAACCCTTGATTGCTAATGATATAAAAATAGCCAATAGAATGATCATTTATCAACAGAAATGCATTTAATGATATAATATTCCTTGAAAAATATGTTTTGGACTAATTAGTTACAGCCACTTAAAAATTACCACTCTGCTATGGTGAATGAATTCTCTCAATGTTTTATTCTTTCACCTATACACAACTAAAGATTTTTCTTTCTCTTCTCAGGAGACCTGAAAAATTTTATCTACATTCTCGATACTTCAACTGGCTCAGGGCTTAACTGGGTGAGTGCTGAAAACATTTGGTCTTTACTGTTAACTGGTCGATTGCTAAATTATTTTTGGTCATCAGAATTTGTTCAGGAGTCTTTGCTTTGTTACAATTTATGGGAGAGCACCAAAAGGCACACTTCCATAAATTGTAACAAGGAAAATCCTAACAGACTAAATAATTTCACTTCAAAGATAAAGCAAAGCACATCCACTGATAATGAGGCCTTTAACTTGTGATACTTCAGAGTAAAGCCCAAAATATGGGCTTCCAGCACTCTACCAGTTATGTGCAGATACCACAACTTAAAGGTTCTGGGATTTTTTTGGTTATGTACATGGGCCATTTATGGGACCCTTTCCCAATGGCATTTGGGCATGGTTTTTCCCAATTCTTAACCCCAAATTTCCCACTCTCAGTTTCCCACTGAAACAAAAATTTAATGCACAACTGGTTCCCTGAACTGGGTAGTCATAAGGCCATTGGTTTTCTGATGCCTTATGACCACCCCATTCAGGATACCAATTGTACATTACATTTAAATTGCTTGCCTAATGAAGTCTCTTAATTTAAAGGCAAATGACAAGTTCTTTTTTAAAATAGTAAACAAACAGTTTAATAGAGACTACAGAAACTGTGTGAATATGATGTCATGTGAGTGCTTGTTATAAAACTTACTTGTACATGTAGTATATATGCAGTTGCTTAGGTATCTGTCTTAATCTTCTCTGCACAATGCAAATGTAAAATTTCTTGAATCTTTGAATGTTTTTTACCCTCCAAAACAAATTCCCAATTGGAACCACCATGACGCAAATTTTCCCAATGGCATGGGTCCCGGACCCTTTCCTAAAGATGGCAGAAAAATCCTTGAGCCTTTATATTCTGTGGATGTGCTTTATATTATCTTAGAAATGAAATATTTAGTTTGAATGGATCTGCCTAGTTACAATTTATGGGCAAGTGCCTGTGGGAGATATCCTATAAAATGTAACAGAGCAAAGACATGTGTACAAATCTTGATGACCAAAAATAATTTAGCACTCTTCCACTTAAGTGGTTAACCCTAAGGGCCTAATTTCAGCTATTTCAACGTTGATAACTTTTTAATGCAGAGGAACAGGTGCCCTAACATGCATTGTTTGGGTAACCTCAAAACTTTTTTTGAGTACTTTGTCAGTTGTTTCTTGTTAAGTCTTGGCTGCCTCTGTAGGCAGCCAAGACTTGACTAGAAACAACCAACTGCAAAGCCACTGGAGGTAGACTTTCAAAGAATAGCAAAACTAGAGGTACTGTGAGCAAGCTCACAAAGTGATACTCCCCGCGCCTGTCAGAACGGAATTATATTGCTTCATGCACATCTTCATATGGAGTTCTTCCATTGTGTAAAGTTTCATGAAATTCTTCAAATGGTTTAGGAGAAGTTGCGCTTATAAGGATGGACAGATGGATGGACAGACAGATGGATGGACAGACAGACGGATGGACGGACGGACAGGGTGATTCCTATATACCCCCCAAACTTTGTTTGCGGGGGGTATAAATATATAAAAATCTCCATGCCCTTAAGGGTTAAAAGATGACAGTAACTGTTGGGGGGAAAAATGTGTGAAAAATTCCTCTCCTTCTTTCCATTTTCGGGTTGGTTAAGAAAGGAATATTTACTTATTTATTTTGAACAAACTTGAATCTGCATTACTGAAAGAACTTCTACACCAGAAATCCCATCATAATTGCAAGTGGTTTATGAGAAGATGACTTTCAAAGTATTTTAGGCTTTTGGGGCATTAAACCCAACCCCAAGGTGAGTAGTAACGTTTTGGGGAAAAAAACTCAGAAGAGTATAATCCACCAAGATGCTTTGTACCAAATTATTTTAGATTTTGACAGGGTGAGGGTTATCTCTCCCCCTCCCCTCCCCCCCCTCCCCCTCATTGTCAAATATATCACAGCCATGAAAAAAGGAAGATATATATTTATTTTAATCAGATAGTATTAAATCTTATCTATTGAATTAGAATTAGCCAATCTTACAATCTTTGTAACAGTTTTTTAAATTTTGATGGAAGTTACAAAGTTACAGTTAAATTATTCCAGAACGAGTCATCCTTTCAAGTTACAATGAAATCCCTTCATAAATACGGCCTGTAGACTGTGCTAAAGGTTTTTGGGCTTCGGGCCTGTGTAGCCATCACGGTTGACCGATCACAACCAAAGAGGGATGTCCTCATCTAGACACTATACTGAGTCATCCTACCAAATTACAATGAAATCCCTTCATAAATATGACCTGTAGACTGTGCTAAAGTTTTTCGGGTTTTGGGCTCGGGCAGCCATCATGGTTAAATGATCGCGACGAAAAGAGGACGTTCTCAGCTAGGCATTATCTGGAGTCATCCTACCAGGTTACAATGAAATCCTTCATAAATATGACCTGTAGACTGTGCTAAAGGTTTTCGGGCTTCGGGCCCCTGTAGCCATCACAGTGGACCAATAGCGACCAAAAGGGGACATTATCATCTAGGCATTACATGGAGTCAACCTACCAAGTTACAATGAAATTCCTCCATAAATACGAGCTGTAGACTGTGCTAAAGGTTTTCGGGTTTTGGGCTCGGGCAGTCATCACGGTTGACAGATTGCAACCAAATGGGGAAGGTCTCATCTAGACATCATACGGAGTCATCCTACCAAGTTACAATGAAATCCCACCATATTAAATATGACCTGTAGACTGTGTTAAAGGTTTTGGGGTTTTGGCCTTGGGCAGCCATCACGGTTGACAGATCATGACCAAAAGGGGACATTCTCATCTAGATATTATAAGGAGTCATCCTACCAAGTTACCATGAAATCCCTCCATAAATACGACCTGTAGACTGTGCTAAAGGTTTTGGGCTCAGGCAGTCATCACAGCTGAATGATTGCGACCAAATGGGGACATTCTCATCTAGACATTATCTGGAGTCATCCTACCATGTTACAATGAAATCCCTTCATAAATATGACTTGTAGACTGTGCTAAAGGTTTTTGGGCTTTGGGCCCCTGTAGCTGTCACAGTTGACCATCGCGACCAAAAGGGGATGTTCTCATCTAGACATTATATGGAGTCCACCTACCAAGTTACAATTAAATTCCTCCATAAATATGACCTGTAGACTGTGCTAAAGGTTTTCAGGTTTTGGGCTCGGGTAGTCGTCACAGTTGACAGATCACGACCATATGAGGAAGTTCTCATCTAGACATCATACAGAGTCATCCTACCAAGTGACAATGAAATCCCTCCATAATAAATATGACCTGTAAACTGTGTTAAAGGTTTTGGGGTTTCAGGTTTGGGCAGCCGTCACGATTGACAGATCATGACCAAAAGGGGACATTCTCATCTAGATATTATAAGGAGTCATCCAACCAAGTTACCATGAAATCCCATCGTAAATACAACCTGTAGACTGTGCTAAAGGTTTTGGGCTCGGGAAGCCATCACGGTTGACCGATCGTGACCAAAATGGGATGTTCTCATGTAGACATGACCTCAAACCTGCATATGAAATTTCGTGACAATCGGACAAGAACTATGGAGTGTAGCCTGTGCAAAAGGAAAATGTGAACAGACTCACAGACTAACACTCATAGACTCACAGACTAACAGACTTCCGTATGCGTGATGGCAATAGCTTATCTTCTCTTTGTCAAGTTAAGCTAAAAATGTTAAAAATCTGTTTCTCAGGCCCTCTTTCATGGTCCTTTTTGCTTATTATAACCAATGTTAACTTGAAAAAAAAATAAAAATTAAACGATTCATGTCTGATATTTCTCCCAAGTTAATAAAACTGATAAATCTGTCCTTTGAGTGTCACAAGGCTTTGCAATGCTAAAGCATTGCAAAGCCTTCTTGCACTCAAGGAACGAAATACACCACCACCAATTCTATTCTGTAGATTATGAGGCCTAAAACACAAAATAAACCAAGAACATGAAGTTTTGATGACAAAGAAATAATTGCAAAAATAAAATAAAAAACGCCCGCCCATATGCAATTTTAGAAAAAAATGGCCTGAGAAATGGAAGATCTACTTTGTGGAGCCTAACATAGTTTTGATTACAACTGTAGTTGCCTGTTAGGATAATTATAAGCTGTAACTATTCAGAACTACATATCTAATGATAATTAGTTCAAGCACAAACACATTTCAAACATGGTTTTGTGTAAAATGATAGTGCAAGATGAAAGAACTAAATGGAACTGCTGTAGTCCATAGAAATATGACCCTTGCTGGTTGGCTGAGGTGTAAAAAAAAACTTTCAAATGAAAGAAAAATAGACACAACAGTGTTGTTTTACATACTAAAATGAAAAACAACATATGTACATCAAGGTTACAGCCTGTCATCGGTATTTAAATTGTTTAATAATGATGTGAAGTTTACAATTTTTGTTACCTGTGAATTTAACTGGTTGAGTGCTAGAAACCGCTATCAGGGCTCCACTGAAAAGTGCTGAAAGCTTTAGTACCCACCCCCATTTTATACTGTATTGATTACCTCATTTACTCAGCAGTTGAAACACAAAAAAAATGTTAAAACAAAATTATTTTATTACAATGTTTTGGAGTGTCAAGAGGCACTCTCCAATACAAAACAACTGTTTATGAACAAAATCTTATTAATTAAACTGGGGCTCCTTTTGCTTGTAGCATGGTACCATTGAAAAAAAATACCCATGTTACAAATCACCTTTGAAAAATAATTTAGCACTCTACCAGTTAAAAACTACTTTACAGTACACAGTGTTTACGGTATTGGACTACAAACTGAAAGGTCTACAGTTCAGTCCCCACCAGGGGTAACTGTTTGAGTCCTTGGGCAAGGCACTTCATCCTGATTGCCCATGTGGGAGCAAGGTGGCACTGTGTGCTAAGGCGTACTGAGCGTGGATGGTGCACTTGTCTTCAACCACTGCTAACCCTGATTGTATGGAGTTAGTACGATGGGGAATCTGGCAGTAGCTCAACATTGCTTGGTGGTTCTCTCCAGGTACTCCGGCTTCCTCCACCCATAAAACTGTCTGACACAAGATGACCCTGGCTGTCAAAAGTGTCATTAAACCCCAATAAATAAATAAATAAATAAATAAATAAATAAATAAATAAATAAATAAATAAATAAATAGAGCATTTTGGAACAGACACCTTCCACTGTGTCAGTGGAACATAGCTGCAGGGGATCAATGTTCACCGAGGTCAGGCCCATACAGTACTGTGATCACAAATGCTCACAGAGGCTTCTGATCATATTGCAAATGAGTT
Organism: Pictodentalium vernedei; assembly: GCA_031216915.1. Classification (NCBI taxonomy): domain Eukaryota; kingdom Metazoa; phylum Mollusca; class Scaphopoda; order Dentaliida; family Dentaliidae; genus Pictodentalium; species Pictodentalium vernedei. The sequence goes on along the minus strand of CM062294.1, from coordinate 243,224,836 downwards.
GCGATCCTCTCGAAATTACTTTCCCACCATTCTCCCTGAAGTAATGTAGAATCTCACTCATTAGAAAAGAAATGCAAGAAGACTGAATCTGAAATGCAATTTCCATTTCTCTTTCATGATTCGGTCTTGATTTTCCAGTGCTCAAAATAACTTTTTTTCTTTGCGTAGCAAAATGCTACGCATTTCCAAAAAATTAATAGCATTTTGTAAAAATTACATAGCTATGTTTGAATACCAGAGTTATGTTATGCTGTTTTATATTGAATTCTTCTGAGGAGATAGAATAGTTTCATCCATTTCTGGGCATTTCCAAATGATCTGCAACACATGAAACATTTACTATGTTTTTTTAACTGAACTACCTTTAAGGGTTGCATGGACTTGTATACTGTTATAAATGGCGTCTTGGTTGTTTAATAGAGTTCTCAAAATGGAAGTTGGGATTTTTAATTTGATGGGCTTGTAGTTATTTTTAATGGAAATTTTATGCAAAATGTTGTAAAAACAGGAAGTATTTAAACCAACAGAACTCATCTTACATATGAAGTTGCTAATGATGCTTGATGGAGAGTTAATCTGAGTTACGCCTGGAATGTTCCACAATCAGAAGTAAAGCATCAGTGAACTAGTTTTCAAATTTGTTTGCAAATTTTCATTTACATTTTGGGATACAAGATAATCAACTGCAGCCTAATAGGCTGCAGTTGATTATCTTGTATCGCAAAATTCTATACATAATTTAACATTGTGTAGCTTTTTGCAAGTTTTGCATAGCAAAAAGCGATGCGACACTGCTTATTCTGAGCCCTGTGATTTTGCAATATTTTATTCATGAAATCTTGACACACTGGTGTGTAGGTGTGTCATGACATGGTTGTGATCTGATAAAGAAAAATAAAACTGTCTCCATATACAGTGAAACCCACTTAATTGGAGATCTTTTAATTCAGTAAACATGTTGACTGAATATAATATCCAAACACAAAACCATTTACTATACCTTCAGTACAAATTTGCCTTGTTAACCCTTTATCTAACATGAAAAGCAGAGGACACTTGCAAACAAAATTACTGACTAACTAATTTTTTTGAGTCAAAAACATAGTATGTTAATAGACCTATGTCATCTCCGTACATCAAATATAGGCATTTACAGGCTTGGAAATAAGTCGCAAACAATTGTGCATTTTACAAAGAGATTATGATGATTCCAAAAACCGTAACCTACGAATCAGTAGCGACTGCATTTGACCCTTGACGAAGTGAAAAGTGATCATCACGATGATTCACTATACTGTTCCAATCCAACGTAGGCTTATATATCTTGCTGATGTAGTCCACAGAGTAGGGCTGGATAGTCCTATTATTGGGAGAAACAAAAGTACATGTACTGTGGATACTTCATGAGATTTATTGCGGTATGGTATACAGTACAATCATCCTCTGTGCTCCTAGTCAGCCACTGACACTGACATCTGGAGTGAGCAACCAAAATCGGCCAGGCTCCTCATTAAATTCAAGCTGCAATCAAACACCTGACCAGTTTCTTTTGGAAACTTTAAGAGCTTTCTATTCTATGGCAAATACAGCTGACAAGTGTGAAGATATCAATTCAATTAATTATTTTAGATGGTTGTTTTCTGTGTTGATTTGCAGGAATATCGCACATGCTATAGTTATATTTATCTCCCTTAATATACCAGGTCACCTACTTTTCACCAATGTAAAAACAAGGCATCAATGCTCGAAAAACGTTGAAGGTTGGTTATTTGGAATTAGCTATCTTCCCCAAAAATCATTCAATTCAAAACTTTGTGCGGTTAAAACGGTTCACCACATTTTTCAGTTAATAATTCTCAAATTGATGAACAACATAGGTGTTACAGCATAAAATCTGGAGAATGATCTATTAAATTTTCTGGGGATTAATGTTGTGGCAAACATGGATATACGAAATGAGCTGATAAATTTTTTGTACGAGTCGACGGTTTGCGAATGGTTTGGGCCTTGGATAATACAGACATTGGAAGATTTGGATCCTGGATGATTTGAACATTGGACGAATCAGACAATGGATGATTTGGACCTCGAACTTTATATCCAAATCGTCTGGGGTCTGATTCTTCCAATGTTCAAATCATCCTATACAAGCCTGGAAATAAGCAATCACACAGAGGATTTAAAAATTTGTGCAGGGTGGCATCATCAAATTCACCCTCTGGGGACCTCATTCTGCAGGTGATAGCCTGCTTATTTTCAGGCTTGATCCTATATATATCACCCCAGAAACTTCCCACAACTCAATAGGGTGAGAATTTTGATTCAACATCATCATCCTGGTTAAAAATAATTTGCCCCTTTTTCCTGATAAATTCTGTCTTCAGATTGGTCAGAATGCCTTGGACAAATAGCCATGGCAAAGGGCATACCCAACATCCAAGGTATATGAGAGTATGCAACATCCAGGGTATAAGTGCATGCAGAACATCGGGGGTATATGGTTTAAATGGTTTAAATGAAAGCTTTTTTGCTTATGCTCACCTCAATATAAAAACAGAACCAAAAAACCTGAAAATAGTCACAAATATCATCAGATTTCTGACAATTCAATCATATTTTGCTATTATATAATTGAATAGTCGAATAATTAAATCAAATAACTTGAGAAAAATAAAATAAGAGCAAATTTGTCAACAAAATGGACCCCCCCCCCCCCCCACCACCGATCTGTTTACGAGTTTCCAATAATGACCCAAGGGATGCAACTCTATCTGTTGTCTTCTGCGTTTGTAAAAACAAAACAATTAGTCACAAGTTTGGTCCAATTGATTGTGGAGCATGAGAAACAAATTTGTTTCCATTATGTTTCTGTTGTGTTTCAAATGGGACAAAACATTTGAAACACTATAGAAACATAGTGTTTAAAAACCGACATCCAGGTATTAAATTTCCAAAAACCATACATGATGGCAGAGATAACTTATAATGAACACTTTAATTTCTGAGTAAAATAAACTTCATTGCAATGATTTATCACAAAACATAATAAAATATAAATCACAAGACAACTTTAAAAAACAGTTTACGAACCTGATTCTTTCAGGGTTCGTAAGCTTTTTTAAGAATCAAATTCTATGACTTTTCCATGATTTTTCCAAATCTTTGAACCCAATTTCCATATCGTTCTTCCTCATTAGTATTACAACCACGCTCTCTTTATCAGGATTTTTAGAGTGATTTTTCAGGGAAATAACATACTGCATCGTTATCATGATGAATTTTTATGACTTTTCTGAACTACAGCAAAAAAAAAACAGAGGCTCAAGTGAGCCTAAAATGCTCACCTGGCTCAAATTGTCAAAAGAGATGAGTGTATCAGTAAGTGAGCAGCAGCAAGAACAATATTTTGATTTGCTGTGACACAACCAAAGGCAACTTTTTTGGCCATTTATTTCTGCTGGTCCTAGGAAAACTTCCTAGCAAGCAAAGTCATGTGAAGTATTAAAAAACAACAACCGAACAAAATTTTTGTTTTGTTTTCAACTACTGTGGTTCTCTCTAGCCCTCCCCCACCCCCCCCCCCCCCACCCCCCAAAAAAAAAAATATTTAAAAAAAAAACAAGCGACTCGATTTGAACAAACTTGAATTTGACACCCCTAGAGATGTTACTTACCAAATACGGAAGGATTCTCACTGTTGGACCTGAAGAAGAAGAATTTTCAAGAAATTTTCTCATATTGCACTAAGTTAAACTTTGGGCTTTAATAAAAAGTCCAAATATTAACCCAGGGACCTGATTTGAACAACCTTCAATCTAACCCTCCCAGAGGTACTGTACACCAAATATCAAAAGAATCTGACTGCTGGAGCTGAAGGAGATGATTTTAAACAATAATTCTCCATACTGCACTAAGTAAATATTTGGGCTCCCTTGGGGAATCCAAATATTCACCCAGGAACTCGATTTGAACAAATTTGAACTCTAGAGATGTCACAGACTAAATATGAAAGGATTCTCACTGGTGGGTCTGAAAAAAAAGATTTTTCAAGAAATTTTCTCATATTGCACTAAGTTAAAATTTGGGATCCAATAAAGAGCCCAAATATTCATCCAGGGATCCCACTTGAACAAAATTGAATCTAACCCCTTTAGAGATGCTGCATACCAAATATCAAAAGAATCTGACTGGTGGATCTGAAGAAGAAGATTTTAAAGAATATTCCCCATATTGCACAAAGTTAATATTCAGGCTCCCACAGGAAGCCCAAATATTAATCCAGGGACTCGATTTGAACAATTCGAATCTTACACCTCTAGAGATGTCATATACCAAATATGAAATGATTTTCACTAGCAGGTCTGAAAAAGAAGACTTTTTAAGAAATGTTCTCCTATTGCACTAAGTTAAAATTTGGGCTCCAATAAAGAGTCCGAATATTCAACCAGGGATCCCATTTTAACAAACTTGAATCTAACCCCCATAGAGATGCTGCATACCAAATATCAAAAGAATCTGACTGGTGGATCTGAAGAAGAAGATTTTTAAAGATTATTCCCCAAATTGCAGCAAGTTAATATTCGGGTTCCCATAGGAAGACCAAATATAAACCCAGGGACTCGATTTGAACAAACTTCAATCTGATCCCTGTAGAGATGTGGTATACCAAGAATCAAAAGAAACTGACTGTTTGATCTGAAGAAGATTTTTAAAGCTTATTCCCCATAGCACCCCAAATTAATTATTTGGGCTCCTGTGTTGAGCCCAAATATGAACCAAGAGGCTCGATTTAAACACACTTGTATTTGACCGTCCTATGGATGCTGTATACCAAATATCAAAAGATTCTGATCAGTGGTTCTGAAGAACATATTTTTTTCAATTTTTGCAAATATGCTGACTCAACATTTTTTCAAACACCCCTACAGAACACCCTGACACAACCAATGGCCATTTTTTTTTTAAATCCATTCTACTGGTCAAAAAGATGCTTCATATCAAATAACAGTTCTCTGTTTCGTGTAGTTTGGGAAATATGGGCATTTGAATTTTCTATTTTTAGCCCCTGGGGTACCCACGGGGCTACGAAAAAAAAAATTTGGCGCATCAATCAAGTACTTTAGACCCACTTGTACTACATGCCAAATTTGGTTCAAATTGGCTTATCGGTTCTTGAAACAGAAATTTGGGGCAGAGCCCAAAATGGGTATGTGCCCACAGAGAGCCCAAATATTGATCTACCAACTTCCCTTGAACAACCTTTAATCTTCAACATCAAAGAGTGTTCCATACCATATATCAAGGCAATCTCTCTGGTGGTTCATGAGAAGAAGATTTTTAAAGATTTTGGGTATACTCCAGGGATGGTTTGTGCAATATATGTTTGAATTTGGCTGAATGGCTGTGAAGAAGAAGCCAAGTTTCCAAAGTTAACAGACGACGGACGCCAAGTGATGGCAATAGCTCAAACTGACTTGCAGTCAGGTGAGCTAAAAACACTCTTCAAAAACTTCCAGGCCTGGAAAAAATATTTTTGTCTTCCATGACTTTTCTGGAATTCCATTACAAATACGAACCCTGCTCCCTATTTCCAGGCCTACATTTAATCTATTATCTCTTGTTTGACAGAGCACTGTTGTTGATCACAGCACTGAATAATCCTCTCATTGGAATGAGCTCATTTTAATGAAGGTTGTAAGCAAGTTTTTGAAGAAAAAAAATTAAAATTATAACCTTTGATTCATATTTTTCTTGAAGCGTGCTGGGGGTAAAGCTGTTACATTAACAATCACCCAAATCCACCCGCTTGGTACATGTAAGTTCATTTCAATGAGAAGTCATGATCTATGGCTTGGGAACAAATAATGAATTTATTTAGTTATTTCGGAACAATTTTGGGAGTGATACCTTCTAATGATATTCACTGAAGGGTTAATAAAATGGCATTATGTGTATTTGAATGCCTTGGGAGTTTTCCAAAAATCTTATAGCTTAAATTAAAACTCTTTACCTTGATCAGGTGTTAAGTCTTGAAATCGCACACCGCCACTGCAAATATATATACATTTACAAATGTATAAAAACAAATTGTAATTTAGTTTACCACAATGACAAATTATTTATAATATTTGATATTACTTTCTTTTTTTTTTTGGAAAAGTCTGAACTGAGTACTTACTCACACATTCTCACCAATTTTGGGAGTGTGAGACACTATTCCAGGAAATATTTTTTCAGATGGTATTTTCCCGGTGGAAAGTCCCTCCACCCCCCTCCACAAAAACAACAAACCTAAATACATTATCACCAATGATCATTCTTCAGTGGACATTAAATTTTCCCTAAAAACTTTGAGCCCATGAAATGCATGGTATATTTCTGAGTTACTTTGAAATTTCTGTACTGGCTGAGAATTTACAATTTGCAGCTTGAGTAACAGCTTTTATTTTATTACCACGAGGATGCACATGTGATACTAAGTCTTTGCATGCTGCTAGAGGATATTCCTGCTTAGCACAGGGTTTCTCTTGTCATTAAAATCAATATAATTTGGGCACATTTAATCCCATGCCCCATTACAGTACAGCCGCCGTGGACTGGTCACTTTCCACGGGTGGGCTATATTTCCATGGTCACAATAATATTAGATAAGAAACATTAATTATAGGAATATTCATCAAAAAAATAATTAATGAAGCACAGGGTACAACCCGGTGCTTCATTAATTAAAATTTTGCTAATGATTATTTTTATTATCTTGTAAACGCATGCGTGGACATCACTGCCCACGCGTGGAATATGACCAGTCCACGGCGACTGTACTGCATAAATTGAATGGATCTTTTCACCAATGATTTCTTGTGATATACTTAGATTAATTTTTCATCAAATCTAGTCATGGCTGCTTCATAGCAGCCATGACTAGATTTGATGAAAAATATCTTAAAAATACTCAGCAGGCTAAGAGTTAATTGGCTTAACCCTTTACCCAATGCAGACGATATCAAAATTTATTATTTTAAATATCAGTTTTTTAAATTTTTCAAAAAATTTCAACAAAACCATATCATGTCAACATATTATCAAGTAAGACCCCACAAAGTAGATCTTCTGTTTCTCAGGTCATTTTTTGCAAAATTGCATGTGAGCGGGCAGGCATTTTTTTTTATTTTATTTTGTAAGTTTTGTAATTATTTCTTTGCCATCAAAAATTCATGTTCTTGGTTTGTTTTATATTTTAGGCCTCATAAACTACAGAAAAGCATGGATGGTGGTATATTTCGTCCCTGTAGTGCAAGAAGGCTTTGCAATGCTAAAGCATTGCAAAGCCTTCTTGTACTCAAGGAACATATTTAACAGTTTTAACTTCGGTAAAATATCAGACATAAAACCATTTAATTTTTATTTTGTTAAGTTTGCATTGGGTTTAAAAAGAGAGCATGCAGCAGTCAAAAGGACCATGCGGGAGATTCTTAATCTTTTTAGGCCTGAGAAAAAATTTCAGTTTTTGTCTCTAAACCATGACTTATGCCCATTCACTGAAATAAGCTTGATGAGATCATGCTAATTAGGGGGTCATTAACTATATTTTGGAGGCCAAAACTTGAGAAAGAATAAAATTTGAATGGGTATTTTTTTATAAATAGCATGTCTGGCTATGGCTGTTGTAAAGAGTTAACCCTCAAAGGTCTGCAGATTTTTCATACATTTTTGCTACAATTTGACAGTCGATGTTTTGTGATTCTGTAGTTGTTTATGGGCAGGTCTTGCCTATATTACAAGCCAAGGCTTGTCCAGAAACAACTGCCAATGTCCTTAGAAAGTACCTTGCAAGTTCGCCCAAATATATGCTTTTGGGGCACCTGTTTCAAGGTAGCAAAAATTGACTATTGAAATTGGAAAGAAGCTTTAAGGGTTAAAGAAAAATAAACTGAAATTCAATATTTTTTGGTTTCTTTTCAATAGGAAAAATAACAGAGTGTCGTGGACAGGAGAGCACACTTGAGAATTGCAACCAGATTGTGACCCAGTTGAAAACTGGCTGTCTGTCCTTTGCAATCAGGGTACTATAAAATGTGTGCCCCATGACACCACTGAGTTACAAGTAATTATAAACCAAGTTCAGGACCAGGTTAGACCTCTGAAGGTCTCCAGCCATCTCAGGAATGGATTGATCTTGGAGAGTAGAAATTGTGTTCTTCCATGGCTTATGAAGGATATATATAATAATACATGTACATTATTGGATTTTCTGATGACAACAGCTCAGTTCCGACCAAATACAGTTCAAAGTACCAGGCAGTTCAATCTATCATACCCAAGATAAACAATGCACCCCTTCATTATTTCCTGATGGAATGATGGCTAGTGATTTTAAAGGCTGAAAATGTAACGTAAATAATGTGTCTTATTGTCTTGCATTCAGTTAAAAACAAGTACATGCTTAATGTGGTAAATTCAAAAATAATTGCCAGAAATGAAAGATGAGTGTTAACAATGTTAATCTAAAAACTAGACATCGCCAATGGGGAGGTTAACCACCTGAAGAAACATCCTGAAACAGTAATCACACCAAGTTATGGAGCAGAAAACAATTTCAAGTTGAGGTCACTGCCAAGCCTGGAAACAAGCAATCTATCATTTGCAGAATGAGGTCCCCAGAGGGGGGAATATGCTGATTCTATCCCATACTATCCCATACAGTGGACCAATTTATCCTTTGGGTACCTCTTTCTCTTTAGGCCTGAGATTTAGATTGAAGTTCACAGAGAGTAAATTTAGTGATGCTACCCTGCTATACAGGGTAGCATCACCAAATTCACCCTCTGGGGACCTCATTCTGCAGATGACAGCCTGCTTATTTCCAGGCTTGGTCACTGTGATCTTGACTTTGGAAGAAGGACCCTAAAATACATAGTGTTTTCCTCTCATCACGCCAAATCCCATTTCAAGTTTGGTTTCAATCGGACAAGTGGAAATTTAATTATGTAGTGGGAACAAAACAAACAAATTTTAAGTTCACTGTGACCTTGAACTTTGGCACAAAAACCTCAAAATAAATACAGTTCTTCCTCTCATCAACCCGCACATAAAGTTTGGCTAAGTAAAATTTTAATTAGAGAGAGGAGACCAACCAACTCCAGGAACTTTTTTAAGTTCAAGATCACTGTGGCCTTTGACACAACACCAAAATATAGAATATTCTTCCTCTCATCACAACCAACCCACATGACAAGTTTGGTTTTTATCAACCAAACAGAATTTTATTTTTAGCGAGGAAACCACCTCCCGGAAGATTTGTAATTTCATGGGCAATGTGACTTTGACCTTCAGCAGAATGACCCCCAAATAAACTGGGTTCTTCCTCTCCATCAAACTGAACCATCATGTCATGTCAAGTAGGAGTTTGATCCACCAAGCAGAACTATCATGTCCAGGGTTTGCACACCCTTCAGAAATAAAAATTCTAGGATTTGTTCTAAGCATATTCCAGGACCTTTCCAGGACCTTCTGATACAATAATGTTGACCCTATTTCATACTTGCATACCTGTTTATAACATAATAATACCTCTATGATTAACCCTTTACCCAACATAACGACAAAAACCAGTCAGCGCTATTCACAAAAATCGCCAATTAATTTTAATTTTTTGTCTCAAAAACATAGGTTATGGCCCTTCTTTGGAACGAGCTCATCAAGCTCGTTCCAAAGAGGGGTCATAACCAATGTTTTTGAGACAAAAAATGAAAAAAATAGTTATTCAAGAATTTTGTTTGCAAGTGTTGTCTGCTTTTTGTGTTAGGGAAGGGGTTAAGGAGGCACACGCTGGGTTTTTTTTTATAAAAAAAAACACCGACTTTATGCACTGTCAATCTACAATTATGCAAGTTATTACTGCAATTTTTTTTTCATAACACTCTAGATCACTGATATTACATATTTTTCAAGCACTTTCCAGGACTTTACTACTGGAGATATGATTTTCAAGCACTTTCCAGGCCCTGGAATTTCGATTTTTTAATTCAAGCACTTTCAAGCACCTTCAAGGAACTGTACAAACCCTGGTGTCAAGTTGGGAGTTTGATCCACCAAGCAGAACTATAACTAGAGAGTGGGAACCAACTACATCTACAGGCAGACAGACAGATGGACTAATAGAAAAATTTCTGATTATTTTTGTACTTTTATTATAAAATTGCAAGTTCGCAATCGTAGATGTTCCTGTACTCTCGCCGCCTACTGTCCTCTCTTGCTCTTCTTTCTTCCCTTCTTGGTGGCTCAGTGGTTTCAGCACAGGACTTCAAACCAAAACTCCATGGTTCCCCACCAGTGGTAACTACATTGTGTCCATGGACAAGGCACTTAATCCTGATTGCCAACATTTGGCACGGTGATGCTGTGTACTAAGGCATACTGCACGTCGATGATGCACTTGTCTTCAATCAATGCTAACCTTGCTTGTGTGAAGTTAGTACATTGGGTAGCCTGACGGTTGCTCATCATTGCTCAGTGGTTCCATCCTGGGTACTCCAGCTTCCTCCTGCCATAAAATTGTCTGGCACAAGGTCACCCTGTCTATCGAGAGTATCATTAAACTCTGGTCTGGGTTGGGAGGAGTTAGTGGTATGTGTGGGTGTTGAAAAGACATCATTTGGCCTCTCCAAGAACATCCAACTTTCATCTAGTCGAACAATGGGTGAGAAGCAAACCGAGCAGGTGGGTGCATTCACTGATATGATACTCTCTTTTGGCTTTACCTCTTGTGAGGACATAGCTGTATCAGGGGTGAGAGATGTGGAACAAGAGATAGGTCTCTTTTCCTCCCTCTCTCTCTTTTTTGCAGAAAATCTGTCAATAGGCAAGCATCTCATCATCTGGCAGAGGGTCCCTGCTTTCTAATCCTTTTGTTTTTTTAGGGTGTTCTGTTGTACGTTTTCCATGTTGGTGGATTTGCTGGATGTCTATATACAGATGTGGGAATGGATTCTCTCCCAAAAAGTACTACACCTCACCATTAAAAACAGTCTCTGTATTCTCTAATTATTTTCTGTATATCAGTAGGTAATTCCACCACTCTGATCGATTAACGACCTATGAAGCATTCAAATATTTTTCTACATGTATAATACAGTAGTTTTGTATCTGTCAAGCAAACTTAGTACCATTACTATGGCAAAATTATATATTTCTGTGTAGATGAATTAAAAAGCAATACTCTATTGGGAGGTTTAAACTACATGCATTGACGGTAGTGTTTGATTAATTTATGCAGGCCAAGAAACATTTTCTTCATATCTATCTTTAACCATAAGAGGCAAACACTAGTTTATTCTTGTCAAATTCATCTTTTTACTATCTACTTCTAAAATCCAATGCTGAACTCTATAGTCTGACAAGCTAATAAATTGTGATTAAACTCAGGATATGCGTGAATTGAAAGACAGCAAAAGTATATGGGTGGGCTCATTTTCGAGAGGTCAAGTCTGCAGAAGAACTTGGCTGTGAAGCTAACACAAAGATAAGTGACATGGTCAATTCCATAACATAGATGGATTAACCCATTACCTAACGAATCAGCCAAATGTTTCTGCATAATTTAACCCTTTACCTGACATGAAAAGTACATGACACTTGCATACAAAATTATTGAATAACTAATTTTTTGCATCAAAAACATAGCTTATGACCCCTCGGTTCAAGCTCGCTCAAGCAGGGTTACTGCAGTTGAAGACATGTGTACCATTGACATGCAGTATGCCTTAGTACACAGTGTCATTATGCCCCCATGTAGGTAATTGGGATAAAGTGCTTCACCCAAGGACATAATGTGGGTCATCCTAGACACGGATCAAACTCGGGACCTCGAGCATTGAAGTCCAAAAGTCTACCACTGAGCCACCACGCTCGATATGTTGGGAAAAAGGTTAAAACAATTTCAACAAAACCATATCATGTGACTCCTCAGTGGAACAAGCTCAATGAGCTCATTGCAATGAAGGGTCACATACCATGGTTTTGTTGAAATCTTTTGAAACATTTAAAAAAAAAATAATCACAATAACAAATATAAACATCATGTGCATTGGGTAAATGTGGTGTTTTGTTGAAACAACTTACACTTACCAGCATGGCATTCAATGTTGTCTTTACAAAGTCAGACACTGGGTTTATTTACAAGGAGGGGCCTCTGAAGCTGAAATCTGAAAACTTGGTAGGTGGGTTTATTTTCAATTATGACCTAATTCCCAGGTCAGTACAGTATGTTAATTGCATAGGTACCGCATAGATCTAACAATGTTATTGTCTTTTTATTCAATGGAGAGCTCTCTGCAAGAGATGTTTTTAAGTTATTAGCTCTTATAATATTCAATTCCAACAAATGGCACAAGTCTTGACGTCAGGTAGAAGCAGGTTATAAAATTTGTCTTAATTACTTCAGGGTTCCCAATGCTATCAGAGAATCAAAGTTAAGCACCATTTAAGCACCTTTCAAGGATGATAATTTTCTAGAGCTGAAACGGTTATGGGGTTTTCTTGATCGATTAATCATGTGGATTAACCTTGGTTAACCAATTAATCACTTGTCCAAATAGATATCTGAATAATTGCCATACCATTGGTGATTTACAGCTTGAACCCTTTATCCAACATAATAAACAAAACCGACTAGGCCTATATTCAAACTTATTATGTTTTCAATTTTTGTCTCAAAAACATAGCTTACAACCCCTCTTAGGAACGAGCTCGTTGAGCTCATTCCAATGAGGGGGTCATAAGATATGTTTTTGAGACAAAAATTGAAAATTTTTGGTAATTCATGAATTTATTTTGCAAGTATCATCTGCTATCCACAATGGGTAAAGGGTTAAGAATGACCATTCCAGCCACTGATACAGTAAGATGATTATGCAAGTAAACAAATATGTCAGCAAGTAACTTGCATGCTTTACTCTGTCTCATATAATTGATGTGAGTCAGTGTGACAGTGTTTGCCTGTTTTGCAGCAAGTTTGTTCCTTTGTTAACTAATATAATGCAGTAGTTCAAAAGTAACGGTTAATCGATCTATTACTTTTTGAATCGATCAAAATGTTGATCACTGATTAATCGATAAATCGGTTAACCGTTTCAGCTCTATGATTTTCAAGGATTATAATTTTCAGATGAACTTACAAAACCATGAATATCACAAAGAATTTCAGCCTCAAGAACTTAATTTCACAAAAACCCAACTAGCTAGATATATATCATCTCGTGAGTGTAAAGCATTGCAGATGGTGCCTTGTTGCACTCCGAGGATAAAAAACAAATCAAACAGATGTGGTTTCTGACCCACTTTGGAATATTACATGTATGTGGTGCAGTTTATCATGAAGCTTCTTGTGTTAGAGGTTCTAGGTAACCAAAATTCAAGGATTTTTTATTTGAGTGGGGACCCTATTCTCATTGTTTTCCTTGCAGGAATCATTTGCGAGAATCGATTCTGATTCATGCAAGTCCTACACATGTGAATTGGTGCCTATCAAACATGCAAGTTATGATTGTTAATGACCATACTGCATGCCCCAGAGTTAAAAAAAATATGAATAATGAATGGTATGAGATAAATGAATACAAGTGTACAAGTTAATAGAGGGTCACAGAATAGTATAAGCACTTGGGGATGCGACGTGCATCCTGTAAGTGGAGGTGATTTTGCAGTGTTCTCTTGGTGGTCTGCTTGCTTACTTCTTGCTTCTCACTTCCTTTGCTTCTTCCTTTTCTTCTTTGGCGGCGGCGGTGGAGATTCCTTGACTTTTGGCGGTGGAGGCTGGGGTTCCATCTTTAAGTTTTGAGCTTGTGTTGTTGCCATGTCAATGCTAGATTGTAGTGTGGCCACTGCCTTTCTGAGCTGTGCAGCTGATTTGCCGGGTCCTCTATGAACTCCTTTTGGAAAGCAGCATCTCTCTTGGCTTCTTTCATGAGCTGTGTCATTTGTTTTTGATCTTCAGCTTTATCTGTTGTTGCAGTTCGTGGGCGAGCTTGCTTAATTCTTTATCATCTTCCTCTTTAACATGGTGGCACGACATTTGTCTCTATTACTTGTAATATGTATATTATGTATATTTTGTAACGCCGATCGAGGGGTTAATGTCTTGGCTTCTCAGACGTGTAATTTTTATTTGTTGGAATTAATATTAGTGTGTCCCACGGAGTATTCGATAGGGAGGAAATTGAATGTTTGTCAATGTTTGATGAGTGACTTGATTGTTTGTGCAATGCATGATGTCAAACCGTCCGTGCGATTCGTGGTTGCTTTCTTAAAAAGTCAGTCGGTTTGGATAGTGGGGATCTTTGCATTAGACATTTTCCGACGAGTCTGCCTGATGTAGCGGTTGTAAAGAGTAGTTTTCGTGGACGTGAATTCCAGTTTAGAGGTGGGTGTTTTGTTTCTGCATTGTTTCATACTGCATTACTCGATTTTAAAGTTAACGGTTTGTACATAAGTTTCCAGCCTAAAATCGGATTACTTTGGGGTTTTTTTTAGTATGTGTTTATTTGTGCCATCGGGTACGTGTATTAATTTGTGCTTCTAAGTACATGTTTGTAAGTGCCTCCGGGTATGTGACTACTAAATTGTGCCTTTAGGTACGTGTTAGATACTGCTTATAAATTTGTACAATCGTGTACGTGAGTCTTGCTATAAGCTGTGGGTGGCAAGTAAATTGTACACATTTAGTACGTGCAATGTGTGTCACCAGACACGTGCATGGTATAGAGAGCATATGTGTGGATACCAGTATTCTAGTTTACTGCGTGTTATTACAGAAAGGGAAGTAACTCACATTTTTGTACATAAGTAAATAAATTTAGTAATTTGTTGTGGATGGTCATGGTAGTAAATAAGGTGTTTTGTATTCAGGTTCTTGTACTCCTGTATAGTGGAAATGGTGTGATGATTGGCATGGTGTGTCATGGATAGTGGAAGAAGTAAACTCGTGGTTTTGTCTGTGATAATTAAGTTGTGGCAGTGATGTTGAAAGTATCCATGTGTTGCATTAGTATCTGAAGAAACTGTTGTTTTATCCACACTAACTGTAATGTATTGTACAGATTATTATTATGACACTTTTTCCAATTAACACATTGTAATTACACGTGTTTGGCGATGGTTACCGATAACAGCAGTTGAATGGTTTGGCTCAGTAGAACGACTTGTGCTACTTATATCAATTGACAATACAAATGTGGGATTGTGAAGTTTTACTTTCCGGCTTGACTTCATACAACAATACTACTTCGTGGATGTTAGAGCATCAGTATTTTTTGCATCATGTTTTCACATCATACACCTCATTTTGTTATCATGTTGCGGTTCTGAAGAGTCTGCATCCCCTACGTTACGTGAAACATTGTTAATACTTGTATACTGTATTACATAATTTCATAATATAGGTTTATTTTTACAAAGAGTTTTTTTATTTATATTCCTCCATCCCGACGATTCGGAGTGTGTCACTCTTGTTTGTGACACACGGGGGTCCTGGCATGAGATGGAACTGGAGAGAGAGACATTTGATGTCTGGGTGGTGTCTATTGGTGGTTTTTCTTCTTCTTGCACTTGATCCTGTCAGGATTCTCCTGGTGTGGACCAGAGTCTGACTGGGTAAAGGTACTACCAATCCCCAGAGAGGTGGTCTAGCTGCTGGCTTCTTTGTTTTCTGGTAGGGTTTCTTTTTAGGAGCCATTCTGGGTGGTATCGGAAAATCCAAGATGTATCACCAGTAACATGGATGGTCAGTCTCTGGTGTTACCCACATTTAGACATTCTAACATGCCCAATATCCTCTATGTGGAAAAAAACATTATTGCTGTGGTTAGTGGTGCTCAAGGTGGATCCAGAGAAGCATCCGAACTGATCAACAGTCGACAGTGGAATGATGGCATGCTAATTGAGAGTATGCATTTACATGTATAAGCTTGGGAAATATCACACTCCATGATTTGTCACTCGCAGAATAACTTATGCAGTTTTCCTCCAAAAAATCACTGGATGTGAGACAAAAGTGATAACTTTCACTTATCTTGAGGTTCATTCAAATGAGCAAATAAGATGTCACAAAGGGACCCAAGGCATATTTGCTTACAGAAGATGCGATTGTTTGAAAACAATAAGAGTGTTCACACAACAGACAGATTATCAATGCAGGTTTTTAAAATCTGAAAGCATTTACTATATGCTCCAAGATTATGTTCTTGCTAATTTTAACACTTAATTATTGCTTCTGATGTACAATGTAGAGCTCTGATGAAAGATTAGTCTGTCCACTCTGAAATGAAATCATAATCATCAAAACTGAAAGTAACAGTGCAGTGAATTCATTACCCGCTTTGCTAGTGAAAAATATTCATTTAACTGGTTGTGTGCTAGAAGCCACTATCATTGCTCTATAGTATGGTGCTGAAAGCCGCTAGTGGCTTTACACTGTATGCATTACGGTAGAACCTGTCTTGAGAGACCGTCCTTTGGGCCACACAAAAGTGGTCTCTCAAGACAGGTGGTCTCTCATAACAGGTTTAAGGTTTTTTCAAGTCAGTGAAAAATCAACCACAAAATTCAAAAATGGAGAAGAATGGATTTTTGTAATTAATTTGTAGTTGTTCTTTTTTATGAAGATTTTGTAACAAATTGAAATGGACTGTTAGGGGGGCGCGGTGGCTCAGTTGGTAGAGGTGCAGGCTGCAAGCCGAGAAGTCCTCGGTTCGAATCTCACCTGCGGCAACCACGTTGTGTCCTTGGGCAAGACACTTCACCCCCTGTGCCCACGTGGGGGCACGGTGATGTTGTGCACTAAGGCGTACTGCAAGTCGATGGTGCACCTGTCTTCAACCAATGCTAACCCTGCTAGTGTGGAGTTGGTATGTTGGGGAGCTGACAGTTGTTCGCCGTTGCTCGGTGTTTCTCTCCGGGTACTCCGGCTTCCTCCACCCGTAAAACTGTCACGGTCATGGTTAGCCATTGTGCAGAAATATGTGACCTTAAACACCAATAAATAAATAAATAAATAAATGGACTGTTATAAAAATTATAAAAATAAATTAGTGTTGAAAATCTTCATTGAAGATTTTCAACACAAATTTATTTTTATATTCCTATCTGTCACATTTCAGGTATGTATGAAACTGTTTATTCAGCAATAATCCTAATCTTTTCACAGGGGTCTTAAAAAAACATCTCAATCTTTAATGAGTTAAGTAACTGAATAGCAATTGAAACCCAATTAAGAGCTTTTAATACTTTTAATTACGTTAGTATAACCACAATGTATTTTCCAATTCCAGAACAGGTAAAAGTTTTTGTCATGGTTTCAGTCTTCAAAGGGGCGGTCTCTCAAGACAGGTCCATTATGGCATAAAAATACAAGTTAGTACCAGGTCACAGTGGTCTCTCAAGTCAGGTGGTCTCTCAAGACAGGTGGTCTCCCATAGCAGGTCCATTATAGAGTAAAACAAATCGGTGCCTGGCAGATGTGGTCTCTCAAGACAGGTGGTCTCTTAAGACAGGTTATTGATGTTTGCTCAGCAGAACAAATGAAAGTGTCAATAACACTGTAGCTCAACTTGTGTAAGACATGTACATGTATAGTATGTAACACAGCAATGACACACATCTAGGTAATGACCTGATAACAAAGGTACATGTAAGGTATTGTAAAAGTCTGTACATAAATGCTGACCATAGCCTGTAACAAATGTACAGGTAAAGTATTGTAAAGGTGGGTGACAGTTAGATGCTAAACTAGAAAAGAAATCTCCATGGAGTTAATATTACAATGGGGATTCTTGTATGGTGCATCATAAGCCAAATGTTAGCAATTGTTTTGGCCTGTTTGATTCAAACCCTTCTACGATTGATTCCTACTAATTAATAAATATTTGTCCAGTCCTTCTTAAAATTTTGGTATTTGAATTTTTTATCTTTAACTCATAGGGTTCCTACGGGTAAGGAGGTTTTATTTTTCTCATTGGAAACAGAAAACTGGGTTGTGCTAATAATGTTTACCCTCCCCAAAAAAACATCAAATATTAACACAGCCGAGCCCAAAAGCATTCGTTACCGTCCAATGATGATAACAAAGGTAGTTCTAGAAGTTCTGTACAAACAAGAGGCCCCACGGGGCCTGAAGCGCTCATCTTGAACAGAACACAATTTAAACAGAGTCCAAGAATGAGTCTATATTAAGCAAGCCATCTCCATAGGCTACACTGTCAATCCTTGAGTCCCTCAGGAGTGACAAAAATAATCTAGGCATCATGCCTTTTCTTCAGGTGATCATAAAGTAAAATGTAGAGCTCCCCTATGAAGCCCCACGATACAACCTATGTGGATTAATCTTAGTTACACACCTCTAGAGGGTACTGAATACAAAATTTTTAATTCTTCAGCAAAATGGCCAATTCCGGCTCCCATAGAGAGCCCAAATATTAACCCAGGCTCTTGATTTGAACACAGTTAAATCTGACTTCCCTAGAGATGTTGTGTACCGAATATGAAAGCATTCTGACTGTTGGATCTGAAGAAGAGAAATTGTAAAGAAATTACTCCGAATTGCACTAAGTTCAAATTTGGGCTACTATAGCAAGCCCAAATATTGACCTATGGATCCGATTTGAACAAACTTGAATCTGACCCCCCTAGAGATGTTGTATACCAAATGTGAAAGCATTCTGACAAGTGAATCTGAAGAAGAAAATTTTTGAAGAAATTCCCTCATATTGTACTAAGTTAAATTTCATGTTCCCATATGGAGCCCAAATATTAACCTAGGCACTCGAATTGAACAACCTGGAATCTGACCCCCCTAGAGATGTTGTATACCAAATATAAAAGTATTCCGACTGGTGGATCTGAAGAAGAAGATTTTTAAAGAAATTTTCTCATATTGCACTAAGTAAAAATTTGGGCTACCATAGTGAGCCCAAATATACACCTAGGGATCTGATTTGAACAAACTTGAATCTGACCCCCATAGAGATGTTGCATACCAAATATCAAAGCTTTCTGACTGATGGATCTGAAGAAGAAGATTTTTTTAAATTACCCACCATATTGAACAAAGATAAAATTTGGGCTTCCGTAGGAAGCCCAAATATTAACCTAGGGACTTGGTTTGAAGAATCTAGAATCTGACCCTCATAACAATGATGTATACCAAATATTAAAAGATTCTGACTTGTGGTTCTGAAGAAGAAGATTTTTAAAGAATATTCCCCATATTACCCTATGTTAAAACTTCGGGCTCCTGTAGAGAGCCCAAATATGAACCAATGAGCTTTATTTCAACAAACTTTTATCTGACCCCCCTATGAATGCTGTATACCAAATATCAAAAGATTCTGATGATTGGTTCTGGAGAAAAGATTTTTTTAAATTTTTGCAAATATGCTGACTCAGCATTTTTTCGATGCCCATTACAGAACACCCTAACATAACCGATGGCAATTTTTTTTTACCATTCAATTCTACTGGTCATAAGGATACTTCATACCAAATAAAAGCTCTCTGTTCCGTGGGTTTGGGAAATATGGGCGTTTGAAAATATTTCTATTTTTAGCTCCCAGGGTTCCCATGGGGATGCGGGAATTTTTTTTTTTGCATGGGTCATGTACTTATGACCCAATAATACCACAAACCAAATTTGGTTCATACCGGACCATCGGTTCAGAAAATAGAAATTTTGGGCGGGGCCAAAAATCTTACCCCTCCTATTACAAAGCCAAATATTACTTCACGAACTTCGTTTGAACAAACTTGATTCTACACCTCATATGGAAGCTCCATAGCAAATATCAAGTCATTGTACACACTGGTTCTTGAGAAGAAGATTTTTTAAATATTTGGGTGCATTTTCCCCCACTCCCTCCCTATGGGGCTGGGCATGCTGAGTTGAACAAAAATGAAATGCCCCTTTGGGACCATCACTCACACAAACTTTCACTTGAATTGGCCCAGTGGCTTTGAAGGAGAAGACCAAAACATGGTGTTGACGGATGACGGACGATGGACGACGGACAACAGACGACGGACGACGGACGACGGACGGGAAGCAATGAGATTAGCTCAGCTTGACTTTGTCAAGATGAGCTAAAAACACTGATGGTACCAACTTTTGATACAAAATGGCCACTTGCAGCCATCTTTAATTTTGGACCACACCCAAAAACACTCGTTCTCGTTCCAAGGTGATAACAAAGGTATCCAAGAAGTTTTGTGAAGATCGGTTCATAAATACAGCCCCTAGCCGAAACCGTATTGACATGTGCACTTACTGTGTATAAGTAGCACTGAATAAATCAAAGATCATCTAATTTGCATAATTTCAGCACGAGAAAAAAACCTGTATTATATGTGATGTATTTTATGTTACTAAACATTCATACAAAAATTTATTCAAATCAGAACTTTCATACAGAAGTCCTGTGCAAAAAACTGATTGCTCTAATTTCGGTACAAAATAGCTGCTTGAATTTTGGACCACACCCCAAAAACACTCGTTCTCGTCCTATGGTGATAACAAAGGTACCCAAGAAGTTTCGTAATCATCGGTTCATAAATACGGTCTCTAGCCCGAGCCATATTGAATTGTTGATGCCAGACAGATGGACAGATAGACGGACGACAGGCCATGGGATAACCTTTAATTTGACTATGTCAAAGTTGAGCTAAAATGTTTATATAAAACTGGCACTCTCCAATAAATTGTAACAAATCAATTATTCATGAACAAAACTTTGCTAAACCAAGGCTCCCCATACTGATGGTAATAGAATCTTTAAAAAAAAATCGCGAAATCGACGCCGTAGCTGCGACGGGTGGTGCAATCTCACAAAATTCTAAGTTCATCAAGGGCCATAACTCCAAGAAAAATATTTGGAATAACGCATGCATTGTACAGTGGCTAGACATCAATAAGATACACTTACATGCCAAATATAAAGTCATTCCATCAAGGATTTCAAAAGTTATTGAGTTTTGAAACTCGTTGGTCACAGACAGACCGACCGACCGACCGACCGACCGACCGACCGACCGACAGACAGACCAACATTGCCACTTATAGAGCTGCTAGTCGCAGCTAAAAATAGTTATGTTACAAGTGACCTTTGAAAAATAATTCAGTACTCTACACATTAACAGAAGTATTCAATTAACAGGAAAATAGGAATTTGGTCATTGCCCTGAATTCTATGAAAAATTCTGGCCTGTACAAACTGGGCAAAGAGTCATTTTGTTTACCAAGTGTTCCTTTTAAAAGAGGTAAGTCAAGTGATTTTTCGTTCACCTAGATTACTTGACCTCAAAGTCAAACCAGAGGCTCAAATGAGCCTAAAACGCTCACCTGGCTCAAGATGTAGTTGTCAAAAGAGATGAGTGTGGGCAGCAAGAGCAATTTTTTTGATTTGCCATGACACAACCAAAGGCAATTTTTTGGCCATTCATTTCTGCTGGTCCTTGGAAAGCTTTGTTTTCAACATCTGTAGTTTTCTCTAACTCTACATATAAATCAAGTACTTACAGCCCAGTTATACTACATAACAAATTTGGTCCAAATCAGCCCATTGGTTCTTTTTGAGTGGTGCCCAACGGAGCACAAATTTTGACCTGCTGAGTTCCTTTGAAAAAATGTGAATCAGCATCACTAAAGTAAGTTCCATACCAGAAATCTAAGCACTATTGCCAGTGGCTTATGAGAAGATGATTTTTAAATAATTTTAGGCTTATGGAGAATTAACCCCACCCCAAGGGGCATAGTAACTTTTTTGGAAAAAATTCAGAAGAGTAAACTCCATAAGTCTGAAGATGGCAGCAGCTTCATTTGAACAAAGTAGAAGGGGTATACTCCAAAGATAGTCTGTGTCATATATGAATGAATTTGGCCAACTGGTTTTAAAGAAGAAGACAAGTTTCAAATTAGTTGACAGAAGAGAAGAAAGATGATGACTGAGTAGCATTTTCCCATTGCCAACAGTGTTAAAATGGGCAACCCCACATGGCACCTCATGACAAAACCGATAGCAAATTTTTGGTCTGTCTGATTCCACTGGACTTAAGGAAGCTGTAAACTAAAAAAAAATATTCCGGTCCATGCAGTTTTTGAAATAATAATAAGGTTCCATAAAGTAGATTTTCTGTTTCTTAGGCCATTTTTTGTAAAATTGCATGCGGGTCGGCAGTTTTTTATTTTATTTTTGTAATTATTTCTTTGCCATCAAAAGTTTATGTTCTTGGTTTGCTTTATCTTTTTGGCCTCTTTGTCTACATAATAGCATGGGTGGTGGTGTATTTCATCCCTTATGTGCAAGAAAGCTTTGCAATGCTAAAGCATTACAAAGCCTTGTTGCACTCAAGGTACAAATTTATCACT
Source organism: Pictodentalium vernedei (assembly GCA_031216915.1). NCBI lineage: Eukaryota > Metazoa > Mollusca > Scaphopoda > Dentaliida > Dentaliidae > Pictodentalium > Pictodentalium vernedei. The sequence goes on along the minus strand of CM062294.1, from coordinate 243,202,428 downwards.
TTTATTAACTTGGGTAAAATATCAAACATAAACCATTTAATTTTTGTTTTTTAAGTTTGCATTGGTTGTAAAAAAAAAACATGTGGCAGCCAAAATGACCATGCAAGAGGGAGTGAGAAACAATTCTTAACTTCCTTAGGCCTTATGCACTAAGTTAAACTTTGTGCTCCCATAGACTGTGTTCACACTTGCTCAATATTTTAATGTGCCAAAACTGAATATTTTTTGTGCCAAATGAGAATTGTTTTTAGCCATGAGTATTTTATGTAAGAGAACTATAAAAACATTTTTTTTGTTTTTCATATTTTATTCAAGAAAGATCAAAAGCATAAAATTACATAAAATCAAATATAACATAAAACACAAAATAAAAAAAATATCATGAAATATATATAGTTCTTCATATAGCAGAATGCAAGTTTGCACCTGAAATAAACAAGAACGTTACATTGCAATTACGCATTCACAGCGGTGTCATCCCAACAAATGGAATCCCAAAAAGACGAATATCCCAACAAGATCATTTCAACAGGATAAAAACTTCTTTTTTCCTTAATTAAAGGGAAAATTAATAAGAAAAATAGATTTAAAAAGCATATTTTTATGCTATTTAAGGTATTTTAGGGTGATTGTATTACATGTTTCAGTAGTTGCTGAGCAGTTATTGTTTTTTATTAATTTTTTATCTCTACATCGCCCACTTTCACTGTTTAACTTGAGCAAGAGGTTATTTCCATAGTGATTTCAATGGTTATATCTTCAAGTCTTTTTTTTTACTTTTCTTTTCTTCGTGTATTTTTTAAATATTTGATTGATAAAAAGATTCAGAAATTTTCACAAACAGCATCTCATTACAATGCGTGGCATCTTTGTTAATTGAAATCTCTTTGTCCAACATTAAGTTGTGTTAACATACAACACTTTCCATCTACCTATTGTCACAGTAACAATACTTTGTGTTCACTAAATGCTGTGCAAACTTTCAGTTTTTATGAAAACTCACTTGTGACACTAAAGGCGTATTTTAAAAAAAATAATATTGCCAACAAAGTTTAAAAAAAACTATGCTCGAAATTACAATTTTTTATATGAATTCTGATACAGGTCCCAAAAGTTAAAAACATTTCTGGTAAAAGTAAGCCTTCTTGTATATTCCTTGTCATAATTTCAATCAACACGTAATTTACGCTTTATAAAACTGAGAGGATAATTCGCAGTTTAATACCAAACCTTCCCACGCCCTATCATTGATGAACTGAAAATTTTCATAACAATTTTATAAAGCATAAATAAAGTATGAATGGGAGAAAAATGTTAAATAATTATATTAAATGGTACAACATGTAAACCCCTTTATGTTTAGTTACTCAACTGTGATTTATCAAGTTTTTTGACCTGATTTATAATAAATAAAATATCTCAAATACATAGGGTTTTTTCTTGAAAAATGAAATTCCACTGTACCCTTCTTGTCTACATTTTTGCCCAGAACTGCAAAATAAATGGATTATACAGTCATTTTAATTAAATTCATCTTGTTGTGATTTGCCATGTTGGGATGACCAATTTCAGCATTGATCTTGCTTGGATTTGTTTTGTTGGGAATACACCTTCTTAGCACATTAAAAATAAACCACAATAATAACCCAAACAGAGCACCCAAAATCATTGTCACAAGCATGTGTTGTTTACACAATTTATTTATTTATTTATTGGTATTTAAGGTCACATATTTCTGCACAATGGTTAATCATGGCCATGACAGTTTTACAGGTGGAGGAAGCCAGAGTACCCGGAGAGAACCACCGAGCAACGGCAAGCAACTGTCAGCTACCCAACATACCAACTCCACACAAGCAGGTTTAGCACTGGTTGAAGACAGGTGCACCATCGACGTGCAGTACGCCTTAGTACACAACGCCATCATGCCCCCACGTGGGCAATTGTTTACACAATACACAACTTCTTAATCCAAGGTCACCAGAAAGGACAACTGGAGAGTGACTGGTCATTGTGTACACAGCTCAACAAGATTACTTTTTTGTAATTAATGATGTGGGCAGGGGTAGGACTTATCAGCTAGAAGGACAAAAATCAAGAATATACCAGGATCGTGATTTTGAATGTATATGCCAAATTTTTGTGCCAAACGCTCACATTTATGTACCAGATTTTTTTAAAAAGTGCATTAGGCTCATTTGGAACATGCCAGCAGAAACACTGCCCATAGAGAGCCCACATATTAAGCCAGGGACTTGATTTGAAGTAAAACTTTGGGCTTCAATAAAGAGCCCAAATATTAACACAGAGACCTGATTTGAACAAGCTTGAATCTGACCCTCCCTCCCCCCCCCCAATCCCCAGCCCCTAGAGATGTTGTACACCAAATATGAAAGGATTCTGACTGGTGGATCTGAAGAAGATTTTTAAAGAAATTTCCTCATATTGCACTAAGTAAAAATTTGAGATCCCATAGGGGGCACAATATTAACTCAAGGACTTGATTTGAACAAACTTGAATCAGCCCCCCCTCCCCCCCCTCCCCCCCCCCCCCTCCAGAGATGTTGTAAACCAAATATCAAAAGAATTTGACTGGCGGATCTGAAGAAGAGGATTTTTAAAGATTATTTCCCATTTTGTACTAAGTTAAAATTCAAGCCCCAATAGGAAGCCCAAATATTAACTTAGGGACTTGATTTCAATGAACCTGAATCTGACCCTCGTAACAATGAGCTATACCAAATATTAAAAGATTCTGACTAGTGGTTGTGAAGAAGATTTTGAAAGCTTATTCCCCATATTGTCCTCAGTTAAGATTGAGGCTCCTTGAGCCTAAATATGAACCGAGGTGCTTAATTTGAACACATTTGTATCTGCCCCTCCCCCCCCTCCCTGCTATGGATGCTGCATAGCAAATATCAAAAGATCCTGATTTATGGTTCTGCAGAAGAAAGTTTTTAATTTTTGCAAATATGCTTCACACCAAATAACAGTTCTCTGTTCTGTGTAGTTTGGGAAATATGGGCAATTGATTTTTTTCTATTTTTAGTTCCTGGGGTTCCTACAGGCTGTGAAAATTTGGGGGAGGGGGTGGGGGTGGCATCAATCAAGTACTTAGGACCCAATTATACTACATGACAAATTTGACTTAAATCCGCCCATCGGTTCTTGAAATATACAGAGAGACCAAATATGGACCTACAAACTTCCCTTGAACTTTAATCTTCAACACCACATGATGTTCCATTCAAAATATCAAGGCATTCTCGCTGGTGGTTCATGAGAAGATTTTTAAAGATTTTTATGCTTTTGGGGCATTAACTAGGGCCTGAGGATGGCAGCTACAGTATGTGGAGAGTGTATTATCACTAAATCACCTGCAGAGTGAAGATTCTACCCAAGCAATAATTGCAAATGTGTTGCAAAGCATAACAAGCACAATCAATGTTTTAACCAATGGACCTCCGGGTTAAACCCGGAGGTCCATTGGCTGAAACTTTGCTTGTGTTTTTTGTCCATATGTACAAAATTCGAAGGTTATAGCTTGGGTGGCAACTTCACTCTGTGGGTGATTTAGTTACAATTCACTCTCCACGTACTGTACTTCATTTGAACAAAATAGAAAGGGTATACTCCAAAAGATGGTATGTGCAATATATGTTTGAATTTGGCCCAGTGGTTTTGAAGAAGACAATTTATTTATTTATTTATTGGTGTTTAAGGTCACATATTTCTGCACAATGGCTAACCATGACTGTGACAGTTTTACGGGTGGAGGAAGCCGGAGTACCCGGAGAGAACCACCGAGCAACTGTCAGCTCCCCAACATACCAACTCCACACAAGCAGGGTTGGCATTGGTTGAAGACAGGTGCACCATCGACGTGCAGTATGCCTTAGTACACAACGTCACCGTGCCCCCACGTGGGCAATTGGGGTGAAGTGTCTTGCCCAAGGACACAACGCGATTGCCGCAGGTGGGATTCAAACCAAGGACCTCTCGGCTTGCAGCCTGCACCTCTACCAACTGAGAAACCGCGCCCCCCTGAAGAAGACAAGTTTCAAAATTTAATGGACGACGGGTGCCAAGTGATGGGAATAGCTCCCACTGACTTGTAGTCAGGTGAGCTAAAAACAAGAACCTGTACTTGAATTGCCTTTTCTGTCAGAACATTTATAAGTTATGGTGATGACCTGCCGGTTACATGGACGGAGGTTTATGCTCATATGAACATACATTCCGAGCAACAAACCACAGACCATGTTACAATCAAGTCATCACAATAATGTACATGTTCCAATAAGACCCTACCCATAGCCCAAAACCTACATCATGAAATGAACAAGGCAATTTTAACAAACAAGGCAATTTTAACGATAACAAATTTAGTGAATAAACCTCTTGTGAACCCCACAATGTCACTGAACAACAATGAAAGTGTCAATGACACTGTAGCTCAACTTGACAAACTTGAACTTGGTAAGTTATAAATGAAATGGCAAAATTGAAGATCATTGGGACCAATGTCAGTTTTTTTGCCAGTAGCAACATTTTTTGACAGAAACCGCAGAAAATCGATAGCTCCCATCTAGAGGCCTCCCCAAACAAGCATGCCAGGTTTCAAAGCAATCCGATCATAAATGTGCCCTGTAGTGTGTACAAAAGGGAAATATTGTGGTCTGACTAGACTAAATTCTAAGAACGTTGGCCGTGGCAACATTTTTTGACGGAAATGGAAGAAAATCGATAGCTCCCATCTAGAGGTCACCGTAAATAAGCATACCAGGTTTCAAAGCAATCTAATCATAAATGAGCCCTGTAGGGTGAGCCAAAGGGAAATATTGTGGTCTGACTAAACTAAGTTCTAAGAATGTTGGCTGCGGCAACATTTTTTGATGGAAATTGAAGAAAATCGATATCTCCCATCTAGAGGTCACCCCAAACAAGCATGAAAGGTTTCAAAGCAATCCGATCATAAATGTGCCCTGTAGGGTGTGCCAAAGGGAAATATCGAGTCTTCTGACTAAACCAAGTTCTAAGAACGTTGGCCCCGGCAACATTTTTTGACGGAAATTGAAGAAAATCGATAGCTCCCATCTAGAGGTCTCCCCAAACAAGCATACCAGGTTTCAAAGCAATCTGATCCTAAATGGGCCCTGTAGGGTGTGCCAAAGGGAAATATTGTGGTCTGACTAAACTGAGTTCTAAAAACGTTGGCAGCGGCAACATTTTTTGACGGAAATTGAAGAAAATCGATAGCTCCCATCTAGATGTCACCCCAAACAAGCATGCCAGGTTTCAAAGCAATCCGATCATAAATGTACCCTGTATGGTGTGCCAAAGGGAAATATTGAGTCTTCTGACTAAACTAAGTTCTAAGAACGTTGGCCGCGGCAACATTTTTTGACAGAAATTGAAGAAAATCGATAGCTCCCATCTAGAGGTCTCCCCAAACAAGCATACCAGGTTTCAAAGCAATCTGATCATAAATGGGCCCTGTAGGGTGTGCCAAAGGGAAATATTGAGGTCTGACTGAACTAAGTTCTACGAACGTTGGCCGTGGCAACATTTTTTGCCAGAAATTGAAGAAAATCGATAGCTCCCATCTAGAGGTCACCCTAAATAAGCATACCAGGTTTCAAAGCAATCAAATCATAAATGTGCCCTGTAGGGTGTGCCAAAGAGAAATATTGTGGTTTGACTAAACTAAGTTCTAAGAACGTTGGCCGCGGCAACATTTTTTGACAGAAATTGAAGAAAATCGATAGCTCTCATCTAGAGGTCACCCCAAACAAGCATGCCAGGTTTCAAAGCAATCCGATCATAAATGTACCCTGTAGGGTGTGCCAAAGGGAAATATTGAGTCTTCTGACTAAACTAAGTTCTAAGAACATTGGCCGTGGCAACATTTTTTGACAGAAATTGAAGAAAATCGATAGCTCCAATATAGAGGTCTCCCCAAACAAGTATACCAGGTTTCAAAGCAATCTGATCGTAAATGTACCCTGTAGGGTTGTGCCAAAGGGAAATATTGAGGTCTGACTAAACTAAGTTCTACGAACGTTGGCCGTGGCAACATTTTTTGCCGGAAATTGAAGAAAATCAATAGCTCCCATCTAGAGGTCACCCTAAATAAGCGTATCAGGTTTCAAAGCAATCAAATCATAAATGTGCCCTGTAGGGTGTGCCAAAGGGAAATATTGTGGTTTGACTAAACTAAGTTCTAAGAATGTGGACGCGGCAACATTTTTTGACGGAAATTGAAGAAAATCGATAGCTCCCATCTAGAGGTCACCCCAAACAAGCATAAGAAGTTTCAAAGTAATCTGATCATAAATGCGACCTGTGAGGTGTGCCAAAGGAAATTGTGGACGTAAGTACTAACGTACTAACGTACATACGTACGTACGTACGTACGCCGACGGACGAGAATTGATGGCAATAGCTCAGCTTGACTTTGTCAAGTTGAGCTAAAAATCAATAACTTAGATAAAGGTTGAGGTTATCTCAGTTCAAATCATGAATATATAAGTGGGTTGTGATTGTACATTCGTAGAGTGATCACTTGCTTCGAAAAAGATGATTTTATAGGCAGTATGCATTTTGAATCTCCCATTGTTATCATTTTTTCAAATATTTCAGTGATGACATCAATCAGTAACATATGCCACCGGAGTCGAAAATATAGAAAAAAACTAAGCGAGGTCTCATCCAATCAGAGGGCAAGGATTTTAGTCTCATTGGAACATTGATCCATGTCCATGTTGTTTGATTTTGGATATAAAATTCTGCGATGCCCCTTTCAGTAGTGAGTTACATCACTGCAACTCTAATTGGAAGAACTTCATGGAATAAGCTGCAATATTCACCACAGCCTTTGCAATAACAGTAAAAAAATGAAAGTGTCAATGACACTGTAGCTTAACTTGTGTGTTGTGTTTGATGAAAAGGATAATGTTCAATGTTTATGAAAGAATTATGAAATAAGACAAGAATTGTGATAATTGGGAATATGTTCATTTCTGTTCCCTGTATGCTATGTTTATGATAAAAATAATATGAGGTGTACACTGTACTAAAGAGCTGAGGGGTGGGTTAATATGACCTCACAGTTAATGTATGTGGCCCTCACAGTTAACGTACATCAACAAAAGTTACCAAGTTACAGTGAAATTATTCCAAAACGAGTCATCCTATCAAGTTACATTAAAATCCCTTCATAAATATGGCCTGTAGACTGTGCTAAAGGTTTTCGGGCTTCGGGACCCTGTAGCCGTCAGTTTCCCAATTGCGTCCAAAAGGGACATTCTCATCTAGACATTATATGAAGTCAACCTACCAAGTTACAATGAAATCCCTTAATAAATATGACCTGTAGACTGTGCTAAAGGTTTTTGGACTTTGGGCTCTGGCAGCCATCATGGTTGAATGATCGCAGCCAAAAGGGGACATTCTCATCTCGGCATCATCTGGAGTGATCCTACCAAGTTACAATGAAATCCCTTCATAAATATGACCTGTAGACTGTGCTCAAGGTTTTTGGGCTTCGGGCCCCTGAAGCCGTCACAGTTGACCAATCACGACCAAAAGGGGATGTCATCATCTAGGCATTATATGGAGTCAAACTTACGGGTTACAATGAAGTCCTTCCATAAATATGACCAATAGACTATGCTAAAGGTTTTGGGGTTTTGGGTTCGGGCAGCCAACAAGGCTGAAGGATCGCGACCAAAAGGGGACGTTCTCATCTAGACATTATTTAGAGTCATCCTACCAAGGTACAATGAAATCCCTTCATAAATGTCACCTGTAGACTGTGCTAAAGATTTTCGGGCTTTGGGCCCCTGTAGCCAACACAGTTGCCTAATGGTGTCCAAAAGGGGCTGTTCTCATCTAGACATTACATGAAGTCAACCTACCAAGTTACAATGAAATCCCTTCATAAATATGATCTGAAGACTGTGCTAAAGGTTTTCGGGCTTTAGTCTTGGGCAGCCATCATGGCTGAATGATCGCAACCAAAAGGGAACATTCTCATCTGGACATCATCTGGAGTGATCCTATGAAGTTACAATGAAATCCCTTCATAAATATGACCTGTAGACTGTGCTCAAGATTTTCGGGCTTCAGGCACCTGTAGCCATCACAGTTGACCAACCACGACCAAAAGGGGATGTCATCATCTAGGCATTATATGGAGTCAACCTAACAAGTTACAATGAAATCCTTCCATAAATACGACCTACAGACATGCTAAAGGTTTTGGGGCTCGGGCAGCCATCAAGGATGAATGATCGTGACCAAAAGGGGACGTTCTCATCTGGACACTATTTGGAGTCATCCTACCAAGCTACAATGAAATCTCTTCATAATTATGACCTGCAGACTGTTCTAAAGGTTTTCGGGCTTTGGGCCCCTGAAGCTGTCACAGTTGCCCAATCGTGTCCAAAAGGGGATGTTCTCATCTAGACATTATATGAAGTCAATCTTCCAAGTTACAATGAAATCCCTTCATAAATATGACCTGTAGACTGTGCTAAATGTTTTCAGGCTTCGGGCTTGGGCAGCCATCATGGTTGAATGATCGCAACCAAAGGGGACAATCTCATCTGGGCATCATCTGGAGTGATCCTGCGAAGTTACAATGAAATCCCTTCACAAATATGACCTGTAGACTGTGCTCAAGGTTTTTGGGCTTCGGGCACCTATAGCCATCACAGTTGACCAATCACGACCAAAAGGGGATGTCATCATCTAGGCATTATATGGAGTAAACCTAACAGGTTACAATGAAATCCTTCTATAAATATAACCTTTTGCCTATGCTAAAGGTTTTTGGGCTCGGGCACCCATCAAGGCTGAATGATCACGACCAAAATGGGACGTTCTCATCTAGACATTATTTGGAGTCATCCTACCAAGTTACAATGAAATCCCTTCATAAATATGACCTGCAGACTGTGCTAAAAGTTTTCAGGCTTGGGCACCTTTAGCCGTCAAAGTTGCCCAATCATGTCCAAAAGGGGACGTTCTCATCTAGACATTATATGAAGTCAACCTACCAAGTTACAATGAAATCCCTTCATAAATATGACCTGTAGACTGTGCTTAAGGTTTTCGGGCTTGGGCAGCCATCATGGTTGAATGATCGCAACCAAAGGGGACAATCTCATCTGGGCATCATCTGGAGTGATCCTACGAAGTTACAATGAAATCCCTTCATAAATATGACCTGTAGACTGTGCTCACGGTTTTCACAGATGACCAATCACGACCAAAAGGGGATGTCATCATCTAGGCATTATATGGAGTCAACCTAACAGGTTACAACGAAATCCTTCCATAAATATGACCTTTTGCCTATGCTAAAGGTTTTTGGGCTCGGGCACCCATCAAGGCTGCATGATCGCAATCAAAATGGGACGTTCTCATCTAGACATTATTTGGAGTCATCCTACCAAGTTACAATGAAATCCTTTCATAAATATGACCTCTAGACTGTGCTAAAGGTTTTCAGGCTTCTGGCCCCTGTAGCCGTCACAGTTGCCCAATCCAAAAGGGGATTTTCTCATCTAGACATTGTATGAAGTCAACCCACCAAGTTACAAAGAAATTCCTCAATAAATATGACCTGTAGACTGTGCTAAAGGTTTTCGGGTTTTGGGCTCAGGCAGTCGTCACGGTTGGCAGATCATGCCCAAATGGGGAAATTCTCATCTAGACATCATAAGGAGTCATCCTACCAAGTTACAATAAAATCCCTCCACATTAAACATGACCTGCAGACAATGCTAAAAGTTTTGGGGTTTTGGGCTTGGGCAGCCATCACAGTTGATAGATCATGCCCAATAGGGGACGTTCTCATCTAGGCATTATACAGAGGCATCCTACCAATTTACAATGAAATCCCTTCATAAATACGACCTGTAGACTGTGCTAATGGTTTTCAGGTTTTGGGCTCGGGCAGCCATACCGGTTGCTCGATCGCGACCAAAAGGGGACGTTCTCATCTAGACATGCCCCCAAACCTGCATATGAAATTTCATGACAATCAGACAAGAACTGCGGGGTGTAGCCTGTGCTAAAGGAAAATGTGAACAGACATCACAGACTCACAGACTAACAGACTCACTCACAGACTCAGACTCACAGACTAACAGACTTCCACACACGTGATGGCAATAGCTTATCTTGACTATGTCAAGTTAAGCTAACTAGAGAAACAGAATTTACTGCCACCAGTAAATTCAGGTCTGTGTGAAAAGGGTTCAAGTATCAGGAAAAAACTATATAGAAAGAGAATTTATGGAGGCTTATTTTCAGGAGCAAAATATTTTTTAAACAAATCAGAAATGGATTTTTGTTAAGAGTATTTACAGGTATTCATAAAGAAATCAGAACAATTTTTCTAAGAAATCAGAAAAGGCATATATGTGCACAGCATTTAAAGGGTTCGATCAAGGAATCAGAAATGGACATTACTAGATCTGCCACTTATTTGAATGAAGACATACATGTTTATTCTTCAGATTTGCATTATAGTTTTTATAAAATGCAATTCCTAACAGTTCTGAAAAATACGCATTTAATGACCTCTCTTGACCGCATTGAGGTGGACCATATTTTGAACCGCCAGCAAGTTCAACTCATTCAATGTAGGTCTGATGTCCATAAGTCATACCAAGCCTCAAGTATGAGCATAAACCACTTTAAAAATATTGGCTCTGCCAACTCCGGATCTGCCATATTTGTAGATGAGAGCAAATATTCATATTAGCTAAAAATATTAAGGTACATAGTACCTCTGGAAAATATATTGCAAGTGAAATAAATTCAGTAATGCTGGAATATAGACGTCATAAGGTCTTAAAGGCCCCCAAGAGCCTATCTGAAAGCTTATTGGCATTTGCAAAATACCAAGGTCCCATCGATGCCCATGTGTGATTTGAGCAACATTGTGAGAATGGAAAGGGTTAAGATTACTCTCACACTGCATTAAATAAAATTTTTGGGACCCATATTAAGACCTGAAGAGGATTAAAATACTCCGCTTTAAATACTCCACTGTAACCCTTTAAAAATGACCTCATTCCAGTGAGGGGTCATAAGGTCTGTAAATAACCCTGTCCGGTTTTCTCAGTTACGCTGAGTAAAGAATTATGAATGCATTATTGAGAGGGTTAAAAGCAAGCCATTTGAAAATCGTCACTGTGCCTCTTTGCAGGCAATCGGGATTATGAGCCTTGCTAAGGACACAACGCAGATACACTTGGTGGTGTGGGAACCATGAACTTTTTTTCAGTTTAAAGTCCAAGGCCATAACCTCATCACCATCATGCGGCTGTCTGATCCATTTAAAAGACCTTAAATGCATCTAGGTCCTAAACAAGGCATATGGGAAACAAGAAGATGGCTGGATTTTAAGAATGGCTGTTGTAAACAGAGGGGCAATGTGATAGAAAACCTACAAAACGTTCTGCTGTTGTGAGTTAAATGAAAGTATTTGGACCCACATTGAAGTATTAAGAGAGTTAAAACAAGAGCTGGACTTTCGTCTGGTGCATACCCCCCATGTGGTGTACCGCCTAGTTTAGGCATACCAGTGACCAACAAATATTATTTAGGAATATTCTCGTACAGACTGACAGACGGATGCAATCCAGTATACCCCCCCCCCCCTCCCCCCACCCTTCCATTTTCTTCGAAAGTTTTCAACAATTTCTAAGTCAAAAGGTATGGTAAATTGTTTGGTGTTTGGAAGTTTTATGTAATGAGGCAGAAGCCTTTGTTGTAGGCAAACTGTATGATATTTCACTGAAATTAAATAATCCCAATCCAGTATGCCCCCCCCCCCCCCCCCCCATTTTCTTCGAAAGTTTTCAACAATTTCCAACAATTTCTAAGTCAAAAGGTATGGTAAAGTGTTTGGTGTTTGGAAGTTTTATGCAATGAGGCAGAAAGAAGCCTTTGTCATAGGCAAACTGCATGCCATATTTCACTGAAATCTAATAACCCATACCTGAGACACAGGCTGAATAGACAAATAATGTCAATTTCCTACAATTTCTAAGTAAAAAAGGGGGACAACTCTAAAAAGGAGAATGTGAGAAATATCGTTGAATACTTTTTTTTAAGCCTATACCATAAGCAGTGTTCATGGCAAATTTCATTGCAATAGAACATTCGATACCCGAGATACAGGCTGAACAGACAAAATTTGGCTCGGACGGACAAAATTTCTAAGTGAACAAGTAATAAAACAAGAGGCTCCAGGGGGCCTTAGGCGCTCACCGAATGTTCCATACTGTTAGGACACAAATTTTATCAAAAGCTATTCTTAAGGTTCTACAGAGTAAATCTATACTCTCTGTGGAGCTAAAACATCAACAGGACTGAATAGGACAATGCTGCTGATCAAATATCAAAAGATTCTGCATGATGGTTCTGAAGAAGATTTTTAAAGAATTTTCCTTGAATTGCACAAAGTAAACATTCACGCACCCATAGTGAGGCCCAAAATTGATCAAGGAACTCAATTTGAACAAACTTAAATCAGAACCTTACTGAGATGCTACATACCAAATATCAAAAGATTTTGCCCACTGGTTCGGGAGAAGAAGATTTTTAAAGAATTTTTCTTTAATTGCACTAAGTAAAATTCACGCCCCCATAGTGAGCCCCAATATTGGTTGAGGGACTCAATTTGATCAAACTTGAATCAGACCCATACCAAGATGCTGTATCCCAAATATCAAAAGATTCTGTCCATCGGTTCCGGAAAAGAAGATTTTTAAAGATTTTTTTTTAATTGCACTAAGTAAAAATTCACACCCCCATAGTGATCCCCAATATTGAACGGAGGATTCAATTTGAACAAACTTGAATCAGACTCAAAACAAGATGCTGTATACCAAATATCAAAAGATTCTGTCCATCGGTTCCGGAAAAGAAGATTTTTAAAGAAATTTTCTTAAATTGCACTTAAATTGCACTAAGCAAAAATTCACACCCCTTTAGTGAGCCCCAATATTGATCAAGGGACTCAATTTGATCAAACTTGAATCAGACCCATACCAAGATGCTGTACACCAAATATCAAAGATCCTGCCCATTGGTTCTGGAAAAGAAGATTTTTTAATTTTTTTTCTTCAATTGCACTAAGTAAAAATCCAGGTCCCCATAGTGAGCCGCAAAATTGATCAAGGGACCACTAAGTAAAAATTCAGGTCCCCATAGTGAGCCCCAAAATTGATCAAGGGACTCCATTTGAACAAACCAAGATGCTGCATACCAAATATCAAAAGATTCTGCCCATTGGTTCTGGAGAAGAAGATTTTTAAAGAATTTTTCTTAAATTGCACTAAGTAAAAATTCACGCCCACTCCCCCACCCCTCCCCCCCCCCCCCCATAGTGAGGCCCAATATTGGTTGAGGGATTCGATCTGAACAAACTTGAATCAGACCCATACCAAGATGCTGCATACCAAATATCAAAAGATTCTGCCCACTGGTTCTGGAGAAGATTTTTTAATATTTTTTCTATAATTCATACGGCGCTATCAGAGTTATGCCCCATACAGAGCCCCCAAGGTACGTGGCCATTTCACTTGAACAAACATGAATTGCCATATAGTAATAAACATCCACATGAAGGTTCGTGAAAATCAGACCAGTGGTTTCAGAGGACAAGTCGTTTGAAAAATGTTCACGACGACGGATGGCAAGTGATAAGTTGAGCTCCCTTCGGTGATCTAAAAAAACAAGAGGCCCCATGTGGCCTTAATCGCTCACCTGACAAAGTGACTCTAAGAAGTATTTTAGGTCACCTTCACCATGTCATGCCTCATCAACATTAACTGGTTGAGTGATAGATTTTGTTTGAAGTTCAACATTTGTTACCTAAAATTAGTTTTATTTAAAATCATTGGTGTGTGGCCAATCTCCAATGATTTTTAATAAAGCAAACATCTCTCCCCAACTGTGGATATCTTCCATGTGCTACATGTATATATTTGCATGCAAGAAAACAAAAATTTTCACAAATTTTATTTTTTTTTATCATCATTGGAACAAGCTCAAACAGCTTATTCCAATAGGGGTATGGGAAGATCAGGTATATTTTTGAGACAGAAATGTGAATATATAAATAATGGTGTTTTTTGTGAATGATGCTGGAGAATTTTGCGTAAAGATATGGTAAATGGTTTGTTCTAGATACAGAATGATGCAAAAGTATTTAAATTTGATTAGGCAAGTTGTTCCTATAATGCATTTAAAAATTGAAGTAACTGTTTTTTTTGCTGACGAACTTTTAGGTGTGTGTGTCTGTGTTTGTGTGTGTGTGTGTGTGTTTGTGTGTGGGGGGGGGGGGGGGGGGGGGGGGGGGGGGGGGGGGTAAGAGTGTTCTTGCAAACAAAATTCCTGAAGAAATGGAAAATTTTATTTTTTGTGTGAAAGACATAGTGCGTGAATGTTGATTGGAACAAGCTTAGAGAGCTCATTTTAATGTGAAGTCATAAAGCTGTGTTTTACGTACGAAATTCTGGAATAACTAAAAAAATTGCTTTTTTGACTCAAAAAGCATGGTGTGCAACCTCTCATTGGAATGAGCTCAAAAAGCTCATTCCAATGGGGTATTTACAAGCGATAAGTACATGTATGTTTAAGAGACAAAAATTAAAATTTGAATAGCGATTTTTGCGAAGAATGCTAACAAGTTTTGGCAGTTATGCTGGTAAAAAGGTAAGATATGCAAAGTGGTTGTTTTTTAGAGGCGACATTTAATTAAGGGGAATTAACCCTTGATTACTGAGGTAACTTCTAAAAGTACTGAAATTTCATGAAGCAATGTGAATAACAGACAACAGTTGCCTAAAAATTTCATGAATAACTAAAATTTTTATTCCTTTGTCTCGAAAACATGGCATATGACCTTTGTTGGAATGAGCTGAATGCGTGTGTTCCAATGAGGGGTCATAAAATTTGAACGAAGATTTGTGTGAATAATGCATTAGTACTGCTAGATTTGGGTAAACGGTTCACCCTGGATACCACCCCTTCTATAGTAGATCTTTTCTGCAAATTTTGTCTAAGATTCTATCAACTTTACAAATAAATACGTTCATGAATCACAATCAGATCCACCCTACAATGTTGCATACCAAATATCAAAAGATTCTGCCTGCTGGATCTGGAGAAGAAGATTTTTTAAGAAATATGCCTGAAACGCACTAAGTTAAAATTTGGGCTCCTATACGGAGCCCAAATATAAACCCAGGGGGCCGATTTGAACAAACTTGAATCAGATCCACCCCACAATGTTGCTTACCAAATATGAAAAGATTCTGAAGCTGGATCTGGAGAAGAAGATTTTTTAAGAAATTTGCCTGAAATGCACTAAGTTCGAATTCGAGCTTCTATAGTGAGCCCAAATATGAAACTAGGAAGCCGATTTGAACAAACTTGAATCAGATCCACCCCACAATGTTGCATACCAAATATCAAAAGATTCTGCCTGCTGGATCTGGAGAAGAAGATTTTTTAATAAATTTGCCCGAAATGCACTAAGTGCGAATTCGGGCTTCTATATTAAGCCCAAATATGAATCCAGGGGGCCGATTTGAACAAACTTGAATCAGATCCACCCCGCAATGTTGCATACCAAATATCAAAAGATTCTGCCTGCTGGATCTGGAGAAGAAGATTTTTGAAGAAATTTGCCTGAAATGCACTAAGTGCGAATTCGGGCTTCTATATTAAGCCCAAATATGAATCCAGGGGGCCGATTTGAACAAACTTGAATCAGATCCACCCCGCAATGTTGCATACCAAATATCAAAAGATTCTGCCTGCTGGATCTGGAGAAGAAGATTTTTGAAGAAATTTGCCCGAAATGCACTAAGTTTGAATTCGAGCTTCTATAGTGAGCCCAAATATGAATCCAGGGGGCCGATTTGAACAAACTTGAATCAGATCCACCCCGCAATGTTGCATACCAAATATCAAAAGATTCTGCCTGCTGGATCTGGAGAAGATGATTTTTTAAGAAATTTGCCTGAAATGCACTAAGTTCGAATTCGAGCTTCTATAGTGAGCCTAAATATGAATCTAGGAAGCCGAGTTGAACAAACTTGAATCAGATCCACCCCACAATGTTGCATACCAAATATCAAAAGATTCTGCCTGCTGGATCTGGAGAAGAAGATTTTTTAATAAATTTGCTTGAAATGCACTAAGTTCAAATTTGGGCTCCTATACTGAGCCCAAATATAAACCCAGGGGGCCGATTTGAACAAACTTGAATCAGATCCACCCCACAATGTTGCTTACCAAATATGAAAAGATTCTGCCTGCTGGATCTGGAGAAGAAGATTTTTTAAGAAATTTGCATGAAATGCACTAAGTTCAAATTCGAGCTTCTATAGTGAGCCCAAATATGAATCTAGGAAGCCGATTTGAACAAACTTGAATCAGATCCACCCCACAATGTTGCATACCAAATATCAAAAGATTCTGCCTTCTGGATCTGGAGAAGAAGATTTTTTAAGAAATTTGCCTAAATGCACTAAGTTCGAAATCGGGCTCCTATACTGAGCCCAAATATGAACCCAGGGGGCCGATTTGAACAAACTTGAATCAGATCCACCCTACAATGTTGCATACCAAATATCAAAAGATTCTGCCTGCTGGATCTGGAGAAGAAGATTTTTTAAGAAATTTGCCTGAAATGCACTAAGTTCGAAATCGGGCTCCTATACTGAGCCCAAATATTAACCCAGGGGGCCGATTTGAACAATCTTGAATCAGATCCACCCCACAATGTTGCTTACCAAATATGAAAACATTCTGCCTGCTGGATCTGGAGAAGAAGATTTTTTAAGAAATTTGCCTGAAATGCACTAAGTTCGAATTCGGGCTTCTATAGTAAGCCCAAATATGTATCCAGGGGGCCGATTTGAACAAACTTGAATCAGATCTACCCCGCAACATTGCATACCAAATATCAAAAGATTCTGCCTGCTGGATCTGGAGAAGAAGATTTTTGAAGAAATTTGCCTGAAATGCACTAAATTCGAATTCAAGCTCCTATAGTGAGCCCAAATATGAATCTAGGGAGCCGATTTGAACAAACTTGAATCAGATCCACCCTACAATGTTGCATACCAAATATCAAAAGATTCTGCCTGCTGGATCTGGAGAAGAAGATTTTCAAAGAAATTTGCCTGAAATGCAGTAAGTTCAAATTTGGGCTCCTATACTGAACCCAAATATAAACCCAGGGGGCCGATTTGAACAAACTTGAATCAGATCCACCCCACAATGTTGCATACCAAATATCAAAAGATTCTGCCTGCTGGATCTGGAGAAGAAGATTTTTTAAGAAATTTGCCTGAAATGCACTAAGTTCGAAATCGGGCTCCTATACTGAGCCCAAATATGAACCCAGGGGGCCGATTTGAACAAACTTGAATCAGATCCACCCTACAATGTTGCATACCAAATATCAAAAGATTCTGCCTGCTGGATCTGGAGAAGAAGATTTTTTAATGTTTTTCCCATTGCCTACAGTGTTAAAAAGTGCTGACTCAGCACTTTTTCAAAGTCCCGAAACTGTACCCTATGATAAAACTGATGGCAATTTTTTTTTACCAATCCTTTCTGTTGGTCCTAAGGAAGCTGCACACCAAATAAAAATTCTCAGTGCCGTGCAGTTTTGGAGATATGGGCGTTTTAAATTTTTTCTATTTTTAGCTCCTGCGGTTCCCACGGGGCTGCGGGAAAATTTTTTTTTGCATAAATCAAGTACTCATGACCCAATAAGCCCTCACATAAAATTTGGTTCAAATCAGCCTCTCGGTTTGGAAAATAGAAATTTTGGGCGGGGCAAAAAATTTTGCCCCTCTCATAACAACGTCAAGTATAGCCCCACAAACTTCTCTTGAACAAATCTGAGTCTACACCTCAAAAGGAAGCTGCACACCAAATATCAAGTCTCTGCTACTGCTGGTTCATGAGAAGAAGATTTACAAAGATTTTGGTGCCCCTTGGGGGTGTGGCACCACCCAGGAGGAGGGGCAACTTCATTTGAACAAATCTGAATTGGCATTAGGTAATAAACATTTAGCCAACATTTGAATAAAATTGGGCTAGTGGTTTAGGAGGAGAAGTCGATAATGTAAAGTTAACGCCGGACGGACGACGACGGACGACGGACGCCGGACGACGGACAGAAAGTGATTAGTTAAGCTCCCCTTGAGCTTCGCTCAGGTGAGCTAAAAAATAACTAGTGTGGGCATACCTATGACCAACAAATATTATAAAAAATAATAATTTACTCAAGTTATGAATATTCTCGAGCGGACTCACACATGGACGCACAGATGCATGTAATCCAGTATACCCCCATTTTCTTCGAAAGTGGGGGTATAAAAAGAGGCCATTTAAATATTCTATTTTATTATAATTGTGAGAGGTGTTTTGAGAAAGCCACTCACCATTGCTTCTTGAAACCTGTCGATCTTGAATTATGATTGAGAATAAATAATGTAACAGTGCACAGGAGTTCCTAAGTTTTTGGCAATGACCAGTAGCGGTTAATCAGGACTGTTTCTCAATTAATGTCTATGGGTAAAATTAACGGACAATACTCCGCTTTGAAATTGGACTTGGCCAATGAGGGTTAAAAGATATTTCAGCTAATAGACCAACAAAGACTACTTGAAACGAGGTCCCATTGATGCCCATGCGTGTTTAGAGCAACATTGTGAGAACAGAAAGTGTTGTCATTATGTCTGTATTGCAAAAGTAAAAGTTTGGGGACCCATATTAAGATATTGAGAGGGTTAACATAATCCTTTTAAATACTCCATTTTGACCCTTTAAAAATGAGCTCATTCCAGTGAGAGGTCATAAGCAATGTTTTTCAAGCAAGAATGAAAAAAATAATGAAAATTGAATGGAAATTTCTGTGAATGACGCTGGCTGGTTTTTGCCGTTATGTTGGGTAAAGAGTTAAGAATGTCTTACTTTGGAAGGTACATCTGAAAAGGTGTCCGATTCCATATAAAATTAAATGTTATAGAAAGGAAAGTGTAAAAACATTCTGTAGCCATGAGTGAAATGTGTTTGTACTCACATTGAAGTATTAAGGAGGTTAAAAACAGACCATTCAAATATTCCATTTCATTACTTTATAATTGTGATAGGTGTTTGGAGAAAGCCACACACCACTCCATCCCGAAACCTGTCGATCCTGAGTTATGATTGAGAATAAATAAATTTTAAAAATGCTTTGAAATGCAAAGGGTTCTTTCTTCAACAGGAATTAATTTTGTAACATGATATTAAATAACCATACAATGCTATTCTATGTTACAGCTTTCTCTCTGATATCTTTAAATAATGGTTATTTGTTTCAGTGGACTCATTTACCAGGTCAGTCCATCGGTGGTATAACAAAAACATTAAGATAGGATTGATTTTATTTCATAAGTTAAGTACTTACCTGCCACATCCTATAGACTACCTTTCCTGACTTTGTTTAACTCGCCCGTTTCCGATTCCGGAAAAGAAACATTTCCATTTAACTGGAAATGACCTAGACCTCCGTGCCTTCAAATCAGTTTTCCTTTACTGGCGTTTGTTAGCAAACGTGTTTTCGCCTACGGCTCCATTTTGATTTTCAACAAATCTCTTTGTGTTTTCTATGGGATCAGACTCGGACAATATGTCTGTTAGATCACTAATTCCTCTTATATTCCCAAAGTGGAACATTTAGAAGAAAAGATGAACAACCAATTCACCGACTTTAGCGGACAATTATCAGCCATTCGTCAACTCTTACTTGATTCAAATTTGTCTCGAAAACATTCTCAACCTCAAAATCATCAGGATGTACCTGAAGTTTCAAGGGAGTCTAATAGTAGACGTCCCATTATTAATAGTGACAGTGACAGCTCGGAAGACGAGCATTGCCTGTCTCAGCATTCATCTAGAGACACTTCATGTATGGGTACTAAAGACCCTGACTCATTATCCGTGTCAGTAAAATCATCTGCTCAACGTCAGCTGTTAGACAGTTCAGATACTAATGAAAAGGTGGTCCCTTTGTCAAAAGGACTTTTGGAAATGTTTGGTCAAGATGCCTTGACTGGTCACAAGAAGGAGAGTGCTGCAGGCCTCCTCCTAGAAGACTCTCAGAAGTCGGTCTTAGAAGACAATTGGAATTCGCATGAACCGGCCTCTCTTTCAGCTTTTGCAGAAGACACCCGGAATAGTTTCCCCATTGGGAAAAACACATTGGAATTTTTACAAGTCCCGTCTTTGGACGATATTATTGAGAGAGCTTTGATCAAGAAATTTGGTCCCAAGTCCAGTTTTTCAAAAAATTCGAAATCTTTACACAGTGTTCCTTTCAAAGAGGCTAAGAAAACGGCCTTTAAAGGACAGTTGGCTTCCCAAATGGGCATAATTATATCCTTATATATACAACAGGGCTTTGGCAATTTGCTGAAACTCTTACAAAGTGGCATTGATCCCGAAGATGCTGTGCAGCCTGTGCGTGACATTTTCAGTATGTCCACGAAGTGTCTTGATCAAATTGGACGCTCCGGCACTTTCTTCCATACTATTCGTCACCAGATGGCAATTTCCGATATGGATTTCTTTCGTTTGACTTCTTCCAAAGAATTATTAAATTTACCGTTGGTAATTGATGGAGTTTTTGGTTCTCACCTCGAACAGTTCCTCAGAGAACGCAATGAAAAAGACAAAGCTTTGGAGGATCTTCTGCCAGCATTATCTAAGAAACCTGTAAAACGTCCTGCCACTGAGTCAACAGGCTCATCTGGATATGTTCCACCTCATAAACGGTCTTACAATAACACAAATAATCGTCAACAGGACTCAAATTGGCACAAATCTGATCATTTTCAGACACAACGATTTACTGACTCAAAATCAACTTTTCAGAAGTTCAATTCTTCATTCAAAATCCCCAAGAAGGGAGGCAACTACGATAGCTCAGGAACCAACCGTGCACGACAGGAGAAAAGATGACTCGGTGAGTATTCTACATCTTTTAAAACCAAGCTTGCCGGAAATACCGGTGGGCGGTCGACTGGTCTATTTTCTCCCACAATGGGAAAATATAACACACAACCGTTAGGTACGGTCGGTAGTAAGAGAGGGATTCAAATTAGATTTTCTGATCAAACCTCCTTTCTCTGGCATAAAAGAAACTCATGTCAGTCCCGACAAACTCCAACTTTTAACAGACGAAATCAAACATTTATTGGAGTTAAACGCTATCGAAATTGTTCCCACCAGTCAAACTCAGACCGGTTTCTACAGTACGCTCTTCCTTACCCTAAAGAAGAACGGACTGTGGCGTCCTGTTATCAATCTTCGACTGCTCAACCAGTATCTTCGAAAAGAACATTTCAAAAAGAATACTATTGCAAAAGTCCTTCAACTTGTCCAACCAAACGATTGGGCCTTTTCAGTAGATTTAAAGGATGCTTACTTCCACATACCTCTTTTTTCAGCTCACAGAAAATTCCTCCGGTTTTCTGTCAATCAAACTGTTTACCAGTGGAAAGTTCTGTTTTTCGGCCCAACATCTGCACCCCGTTGTTTCACAAAACTAGTCTCGGAGGTGGCGGGCCACCTTCGACAACAAAATATCCATCTGGTAGTTTATCTGGACGACTGGATGTGCCTCAATCACGATCACAGTGTTCTTTTACAGCACCGAATGTACATACTCAAAACATTACATGACCTCGGGTTCATAGTCAGTCTTGAGAAGTCCCAACTTCAACCCACTCAGGTCATAACTTACTTGGGCGCGGTGTTCAATTTTCAAACAAATATTGTTCACCCCTCCATGGATCGAGTGCAGGGAATACTTCTTGCAGTGGCAAAGGTTATGCAACTCAGAGCGCCAGCCAGACGTTACCTTGAACTACTAGGCAAAATTGCTTCTTGTCTAGAATTGATACCCAATGCTCGTCTCTTTATGAGGCCGATTCAGTTGTTCTTGTTGAGCAAATGGTCTCCAACCAAAATGAGTCTCGATCTTTCTCTTTCGCGACCGCCGGATCTAGTTCCACACCTTCGGTGGTGGTCTCACACTCAAAACATTCTTGCGGGTAGATCTCTATTCCCAAAATTAGTCAACAAGACTATCACCACCGATGCGTCACTTCAGGGCTGGGGAGGTCATTCAGAAGGGCAAATAGTTCAAGGAATTTGGACTCCCAAAATGAAATTACTTCACATCAACAATTTAGAAATGGAGGCAATACTGTTGACACTCAAACATTTTACGCCTCTACTACGCAATTGTCATGTTCTGATACAGTCTGACAATGCCACAGCGGTTCAATACATTGTCAAGCAGGGGGGGACGCATTCTCCCCAACTATGTGCCAAAGTTTGGGAACTTTGGTCTCATGCACTACAGCACAACATGACTCTTTCCGCAGCTCATATTCCAGGGAAAGCAAACTCACTAGCCGACCAATTAAGTCGAGGTCAGATACGGGAATCGGAATGGGAACTGCACCCCCATATAGTCGATCAAATCTTTCAGAAATGGGGTTTTCCGTTAATCGATCTTTTTGCGACTTACATCAACAAAAAGACTCCAGTGTTTTGCTCTTGGCATCCTCACACTCAGGCCCTTCAGATCGATGCTCTCTCGATGGACTGGTCCAACCTTTTTGCGTGTGCGTTTCCTCCAGTGAACCTCATACTTCAAGTTCTCAAACATATGACTCTCTTTCAGTGCGACTTGATTCTCATAGCTCCCCTGTGGCACATTCAACACTGGTTTCCAATGCTTCTTCAACTTCTCATAGATCACCCAATACAGATTCCCATCTCCGAGAACATGTTGACGCAGCATCAATTCAGAATCAAACATCCCAACCCGAGTTGGTTCAATCTGACTGCTTGGCATCTTTCGACCAGCAGTACAAAACAAAGGGCTTTTTCAGAAAATACTAGACAGCTGTTGTCAGCCTCTTGGAGAGCCAATACCCAGAAGGATTATAAATGCAAGTTCAGAAAATTTCATAATTGGTGTCGACAAATTGATCCATATTCAGCGACTCTGAATAATTGTGCAAATTTTTTAGCTGATTTATTCTCAAACGGTCTTAAATACCGCACCATCTCTGGGTATCGATCCATGTTCTCTAGCATGCTACCCAAAATTGACAATTTTCCAGTGGGTCAACACCCCAACATCATTCGTCTTCTGAAAGGGGTGTTTAATACTCGACCTCCCATACACCGTCTATTACCGGAATGGGATTTGCCATTAGTGTTGGAAATGTTGCAAAATCCCCCCCCTTTGAACCACTCAATTTAGCTTCTCTGAAATATCTTACTTGGAAGACAGTCTTTTTAGTCTCCATTACAACATTTCGACGTTGTGGAGACTTACAGGCTTTCCGCCTTGGGGAAGGTCTAGCGAAAGTTCAGGGCAAGGGTGTGAATTTCATTCGTCAAGGTCTTTCCAAACAAGACCGTGCATCTCACTGCAGTCCGCCCATCTTCGATCCTGCTTTTCCAGAGAACAAACTATTGGATCCACGACGGGCTCTTACAACCTATATCAACCAAACTAATATTCTCCGTATCAAGGATGAACAAAAATCCAAACTCTTTTTGACTATTAACAAGCCTCATACACCGGTTTCTTCTCAGACCATTTCACATTGGATTGTTCAAACCATTAAGCAGGCTTATACTTCTTCTTCCAGGTCATCAGATTCACAGAATCCTATTTTGGTCAAGGGGCACTCCACCAGAGCTATTGGTGCATCATGGGCACTTTATAAAGGAGCAAATCTCAAGACGATTTTGGATAGTGCAGATTGGAGCACACCTTCCACTTTCATCAATTTCTATTTGCGGGATGTCAATATGTGTAATTCAATTTTTCCAACTTAGGGCAATCCTTATACTGGCGAGTTTGTTCCAGTTCAAGGTGTATGTTTAAATTCAACAGCATTTGGAGGAGTATTCAGTTGTACCTCGTCTTTTAGGATCATATTCAGTGAGAGGTTCCGGCATATGCTGTTATATGTACATACTTATATATATAGATGAGTATTCATGTCCTCACACATCAATGTTTATGTGCACTAATTGTTTGTGGGAACGTCACATCTAGTGTGAGTATATATATACATATTACTCAGCTTCAGGGTTTATACATGTAGGCAGTCATGCTTCTTCATGTACATAGCTATGTATATATGTTCAGCGGCATCAAAAAAAAAAACCAAAAAAAATAAGAAAAGGAATTATCCATTCAAGACATCATGTGTATATAAAAAATTTAAAAAAAAAAAAAAAACAGAACAGGGTGGAGGATCTAGTGTTAGTCTGTTTACCACTCTCAACCAGATGAGATCTCTACAGGTCGATCACCATCATCTACCCACAACATGCCAGACAGCTCGGCAATCAAGGGTAGTCTATAGGATGTGGCAGGTAAGTACTTAACTTATGAAATAAAATTGTTTGATTTGGACACAAGTCCAAATTTTATGAATAAGTTATACTTACCTGCCATATACAACCCACCCACCTCCCCTTCGATGATGTTTCTCTTAGGGCTAACAAACGTCTTAAGGAAAACTGATTCGAAGGCACGGAGGTCTAGGTCATTTCCGGTTAAATGGAAAAGTTTCTTTTCCGGAATCGGAAACGGGCGAGTTAAACAAAGTCAGGAAAGGTAGTCTATAGGATGTGGCAGGTAAGTATAACTTATTCATAAAATTTGGACTTGTGTCCAAATCAAACAATTGTATTGGGGTTATTATTATCGGTGTTCACAAACAGAGCACAGAAGACAGAAATATTACAACTACACCATCAAGCCATGCCTACTATGAATGTTATTTATTTATTGGGTTTAATGACACTTTTTTGACAGCCACTGTCACTTTGTGTCAGACAGTTTTACTGGTGGAGGAAGCCAGAGTACCCTGAGAGAACCATCAAGCAAAGGTGGGCAACTACCAGGCTCCCCAACGCACTGACACCACACATGCATGGTTAGCATTGGCTGAAGACAAGTATTCCTTCAGTATGTGTTAGTGCGCAAAGCCAACATGCCCCCACGTGAGCAATGGGGGTAAAGTGTATTGCCCAAGGACACAACACACTTGCAGCAGCTGGGATTCGAACCGAGGACCTCTAGGTTTGCAGCCTTCACCTCTGCCTACTGAGCCATGATGCCCCTTCTATGTATATGTAATTGGAATACTTTGAAGGCTTATTTTGGGGGAAAAATAGTTTTAAAGAATTCAGAAGTAGGTTTTCATTAACAGTATTCAAAGATATTCATTCAGGAATTGGCTCAATTTTTCCAAGAAACTAGAAAGGCATATATATACACAGCATTCAAAGGGTTCTGGCAAGTGAATGCATCAGGGGTCCAACAATGTGATTTCCAGCAATTCTAATGAAAGTGTCAATGACACTGCAGCTTGACTTGTGTGTTGTGTTTGATGAAAAGGATAATGTTCAATGTTTATGAAAGGATTATGAAATAAGACAAGAATTGTGATAATTGGGAATATGTTCATTTCTGTTCCCTGTATGCTATGTTTATGATAAAAATAATATAAGGTGTACACTGTACTAAAGATCTGAGGGGTGGGTTAATATGACCTCACAGTTAATATATGTGGCCCTCACAGTTAATGTATATCAACAAAAGTTACCAAGTTACAGTGAAATTATTCCAAAATGAGTCATCCTATCAAGTTACATTAAAATCCCTTCATAAATATGGCCTGTAGACTGTGCTAAAGGTTTTCGTGCTAAAGGTTTTCGGGCTTCGGGCCCCTGTAGCCGTCAGTTTACCAATTGCGTCCAAAGGGGACGTTCTCATCTAGACATTATAGGAAGTCAACCTACCAAGTTACAATGAAATCCCTTAATAAATATGACCTGTACACTGTGCTAAAGGTTTTTGGACTTTGGGCTCTGGCAGCCATCATGGTTGAATGATCGCAACCAAAAGGGGACATTCTCTTCTGGGCATCATCTGGAGTGATCCTCCAAAGTTACAATGAAATCCCTTCATAAATATGACCTGTAGACTGTGCTCAACGTTTTTGGGCTTCGGGCCCCTGAAGCCGTCACAGTTGACCAATCACGACCAAAAGGGAATGTCATCATCTAGGCATTATATGGAGTCAAACTTACGGGTTACAATGAAGTCCTTCCATAAATATGACCAATAGACTATGCTAAAGGTTTTGGGGTTTTGGGTTCGGGCAGCCATCAAGGCTGAATGATCGCGACCAAAAGGGGACGTTCTCATCTAGACATTATTTGGAGTCATCCTACCAAGTTACAATGAAATCCCCTCATAAATATGATCTGTAGACTGTGCTAAAGGTTTTCGGACTTCGGGCACCTTTAGACGTCACAGTTGCCCAATCATGTCCAAAAGGGGACGTTCTCATCTAGACATTATATGAAGTTAACCTACCAAGTTACAATGAAATCCCTTCATAAATATGACCTGTAGACTGTGCTAAAAGTTTTTGGGCTTCGGGCTCGGGCAGCCATCATGGGTGAATGATTGCAACCATAGGGGACAATCTCATCTGGACATCATCTGGAGTGATCCTATGAAGTTACAATGAAATCCCTTCATAAATATGACCTGTAGACTGTGCTCAAGATTTTCGGGCTTCAGACACCTGTTGCCATCACAGTTGACCAACCATGACCAAAAGGGGATGTCATCATCTAGGCATTATATGGAGTCAACCTAACAGGTTACAATGAAATCCTTCCATAAATATGACCTTTTGCCTATGCTAAAGGTTTTTGGGCTCGGGCACCCATCAAGGCTGCATGATCGCGATCAAAATGGGGCGTTCTCATCTAGACATTATTTGGAGACATCCTGCCAAGTTACAATGAAATCCCTCCATAAATATGACCTCTAGACTGTGCTAAAGGTTTTTGGGCTTTGGGTTCCTGTAGCCGTCACAGTTGCCCAATCAGGACCAAAAGGGGACTTTCTCATCTGGACACTGTATGAAGTCAACCCACCAAGTTACAAAGAAATTCCTCAATAAATATGACATATAGACTGTGCTAAAGGTTTTTGGGTTTTGGGCTCGTAAGGACATCATAAGGAGTCATCCTACCAAGTTACAATGAAATCCCTCCACATTAAACATGACCTGCAGACTGTGCTAAAAGTTTTTGGGTTTTGAGCTTAGGCAGCCATCACGGTTGATAGATCATGCCCAAAAGGGGACGTTCCCATCTAAGCATTATACAGAGGCATCATACCAAGTTACAATGAAATCCCTTCATAAATACGACCTGTAGACTGTGCTAATGGTTTTCGGGTTTTGGGCTCGGGCAGCCATACCGGTTGCCCGATCGCGACCAAAAGGGGACGTTCTCATCTAGACATGACCCCAAACCTGCATATGAAATTTTGTGACGATCGGACAAGAACTGCGGGGTGTAGCCCGTGCTAAAGGAAAATGTGAACAGATGTCACAGACTCACAGACTAACAGACTTCCGCACGCGTGATGGCAATAGCTTATCTTGACTATGTCAAGTTAAGCTAAAAATTCACTTGATGATCCCTGTTGACCCCAGTGACCAGGCCCCACATTGTGAACCTCTATCGAGTGTCGACTCATTTGGTATTGGTCCCAGGTCTATATATCATACCATGTTTGAGATAGGAGTGTGACACACTTTCAAAAATTTTGACGACACCCACTTTTTTCGTGTAAAAATGCATGAATTAACATCGGAAATGCATTAATGGGTCGAAAAATGTTGCATCCTGCAATTCTGAAAATGCACTGAATGACCCCTAGGTGACCTTGATTCATATTTTGTCCCCCCCCCCCCCCCCCCCCCTCACTGAGGGATAAGCCTTACCCACTTTCAAAAAATGTTTGGCCACGCCCACTTTTTGTACGTAAAAATGCATATATGGACTTTGGGAATGCATTAGGGGGTCCAAAAATGTGATTTCCAGCAATTCTGAAAAATGCGCCCAATGACCCCTAGGTGACCTCTGTGACCTTGACCTATATTTTGAATCTCTATCAAGTGTCAACTCATTTGATGTTAGTCCCAGGTCTATGCATCATACCATGTCTGAGATATGGGCGTGCCCCAGTTTCAAAAATTCTGACAACGCCCATTTTTTTTGTGTAAAAATGCATGTATTAACTTCAGAAATGCATTAGAGGGTCAAAAAATGTGGTTTCCAGCAATTCTAAAAAATGCACTCAATGACCCCTAGGTGACCTCCGTGACCTTAGCCCATATTTTGAACCTCCATCGAGTGTCGACTCATTTGGTGTTGGTCCCTCGTCCATAGGTCAGACCACGCCTGAGATATGGGCATGACCCACTTTCAAAACACCCCCACAGAGATCCCTAATGCCCCAGGAATCTGAAAAACATTAGGTGTCGAGAACATCTCAAGCATGGTATGATGAATGGACCTGGCACTAACATCAAATGAGTCAACATTCGATGGAGGTTCAAAATATGGGTCGTCACTGAGGTCACCCAGGGGTCATTTTTCAGAATTGCTAGAAATCACATTTTTGAACCCCCAATGCATTCCCAATGTCCATACATGCATTTTTACATAAAAAAGTGGGCATGGCCAAAAATTTTGAAAATGGGTCACGCTCATATCTCAAGCTTGGTATGATGAATGGACCTGGGACCAACAACAAATGAGTCGACACTCGATAGAGGTTCACAATATGGGTCAAGGTCACTGAGGTTACCCAGGAATCATTGAGTGCATTTTTCAGAATTGCTGGAAATCACATTTTTGGATCCCTAATGCATTCCCTTGATCGAACCCTTAGAATGTTGTGCACATATATGCCTTTTCTGATTTCTTAGAAAAATTGTGCGATTCCTGTCTGAATATCTGTAAATACTGTTAAGGAAAATCTATTTTTGATTTGTTTAGAAATATTTTACTCCCGAAAATAAGCCTCCATAAAATCTCTTTCTATATAGGTTTTTCCTGATACTTTAACTCTTTTCACACAGACTTGAATTTACTGGGTGCAGTGAATTCTGTTTCTCAAGCTGGACATTGTTTTGTGTCAAAGCATTTTGTTTACAACATGACATCAATCAGATGCATAACAACCAATCAAATGCATTCTTACATGACGTTCTTACATGCAGACCAGATTCCATGTGGCATAACTACAGTATTTCTGCTAGGGGAAAATAAATGAAGCTGTATAATGGGACAACCAAGAGTCATCGCCATCACAGGTCGACCAGGGTTTGGCACGTGGTAGGAAAATTTTAAATTCGGGGGTTCCAAAAACTGCATTTTGTTACATCTGGAGGATATTTTGAGGTTTTTCACAGCGATATTTGTGTAGGTTTTTACATTCAGAGAGACGGTAATTGCACAAGAATAAGGACCAAAAAGGAAAAATTCAGGTGAAAAATCATTCATTTACACAATAAATTTTAGTGCTGCCGATTTGAGGAGCCCTATTCCTCTCATGCTTTTTCACACTTCTAAATTGGAAAGAAGAAGCTCTCTTTTTCACGCGGCTGTAATTTTCATGAAAATAGATTCGAGATACCATTACTCTAATTAAAATACACAAATGAGGTGTGAACAGTATATCTGATAAATGTTGTCATTTTAATTAACACTGACAGCAGAAGTACATCTTGCTTGTT
Source organism: Pictodentalium vernedei (assembly GCA_031216915.1). Taxonomy (NCBI): domain Eukaryota; kingdom Metazoa; phylum Mollusca; class Scaphopoda; order Dentaliida; family Dentaliidae; genus Pictodentalium; species Pictodentalium vernedei. The sequence goes on along the minus strand of CM062294.1, from coordinate 243,172,678 downwards.
TTGGGTAAATGTTGGAGTAATAAGATTGGTCGGAAAACAAAATGTTACATAATGATTTTTACTACTGAATGAAGTTTTACAACTCGCATTACACATAGTGGTACATACTGACCAAACAAATCGCACCATTTTGTGACGTGACATGACGTATATAACATTCAATGAGGTTATTGTTTACAGTTTGTCTGGCTTTTCATTGGGGGTTGATTAAGTTATGCACGACTCATGGAACAATCACGTCATCAGAGTACACTTTCTTCGGTCATTTTTCTATGACATTTGTGTACGGAAAACTTCAAAAGAAGTCTAGAAATGGCACTTCAACAATCTGTGAATCAATTATTTCTCAGGGATCACGCAGATCAGGGTGAATTTTAACATCTTGATTGATGTTTGGAAGGTTCCTTGGTAGCTGGTTGAATGCCGCTGTTCCGGTATAGCAGGAACCCTGTATCTAGCACATTTCTCTGTCTGTATCGTATCAGGTAATCAGGTAATGTTGACTACACACAGCAAGCATAGTATAATTTATCTGTCTCTTTCCTTAAAGAGCAGGAAAAAGGTTGCCTTAAAAGAAGGGTTGCCTGAGAAAAGATGACGAAACCTTTTTCAGGTCGCCTTGACTTCTCATTTACATGTATATATGCCTGAGCATGTATGTATATCTTGGGGTTTTAACTCTCAAGGCCCAGTGAAACGAAATGTAATAGTTTGTTTTTCTTATTTTGTTTTACGGTAAGAAATATTACTGATTATTCTAGCCTCATTGTGTTAATGTATATGTGAGGTAAGAAACTGAACATGAGATTTTCAAAGAAACCTTCTGAAGCTTTGCCTGAAAAAATTAGGCCATAGGAGTCATCGTTTAAAAAATTTCAGATCCAAGAATCCTAAACAAAAATTTTAACCATGGCTGTCATTGAACCAAAGCATATCCTGAAGAGAATTTTTTCATACTGGTCAATAGAGAGGCAGATTATAATGAAAATTTCAATTTTTTCAATCTGGAACACTCACTGTAAAATCAGATAATAAACATGTACATGTAATTTCCTAATCACATTTGCCTTTGTCTGTTTATTTATTGGGCTTAAAGACCAGTGTTTATACACTTTTTGAGAATTAAATTCCATCACACTTCCATGGACTTTCCAAAACTTTCTTCCCAATTTTGATGACTTTTGCCTCATTAGTATGACCAACACACTCTCTTTTTCAGGATTTTTTAGCATGATTTTTATGGGAAAATGGCATACTGCATCATTATTACAGCAAATTTCCATGACTTTTCCGGACTATAGCATTTTTCAAAACTTACAGGCCTGAAAAAAATATTTTTATTTTTGATGACTTTTCCAGGATTCCATGACCCGTACGAACCATGAATGACACATTCAATAGCCAGGGTTATATTGTGTTTTAAAATTTTGCAAGTGGAGGAAGCCGGATTATCTGGAGGGAACCACCAGGCAGTGGCAAAAACTCAGTCTATCCAATTTACTAACTTGGAGCAAGAAAAAACTTCAGTTTTTTCCCTCGTTTCTCATGGGCCTTCCTTATCATTAAAATTCAGCAAGCAAATCTTTCTCATAATTAACATTATTTAACCCATTACCAGACGAATCAGATGCGTAATTTACAAATTAAGCAGTGTAAAAAAATATATTTTTCAAAACATTTCAACAAACCATATCATGTGACCCCCTCATTAGAACGATCTTGTCAAGCTCGATGGGATGAGGAGTCACATATGGTTTCATTGAAATTTTTTGAAAAATTTAAAAAAACAAGAATTAAAATAATAAATTTTTATATCGTGTGTGGTGGGAAAGAGTTAAAAAAAAAAAAAATGATTTTTTATCAATTTCATTTTCAGCCAGGCAAAATCTACACTGGTGAAAGCCAACGTATGGCAAAAAATGTTGGAAACTCTGACATTAAAAAACCCCAAAATGTTGAATGACTTATGATTCAAAGGAAAGTAAACAAGATAAAACAAGAGAATTTTGTACCAGGAAGGAAAATCAACCTGCACCAGGTGAAGAGGTATACCTTTGTGTAGTTTACAGGATTAACTCGTATTGATATTTATCAGTAACCAATTTTAAACACTGGGAACTATTACATGTAGGTCAGTAAATCATGTGCACTCTCAGCACCTTATTTGCAGACTACATACGCATCTAAGTTTTGAAATAATTGTCAAAGCAAGCACAATTTTAATTTATTGGGGCCAACTTAATTGTTTTTTTTTCTTAATTGAAAAACTCTGTTAAGTGAGTATAACTCCCAAACACAAAACTATTTTCCACCCATTCAGTACATATCTGACCTGTTAATTGCATATAGGTTTTAGAATAATTTCCTATTTACTAAATAAATATTCTTGTATCACCAAATTTCCCTTGTTTATAGACCTACATGTACTTGGCCTCAGTACATCCAACAGAGGCATTTAATCTATTATATCTTGTTTGACAGAGCTCAATGACCCCTGTCAAACAAGATATAACAGAATACATCTTCAGTTTATCTCCAGAATACAGGAAAGTGACCAAATCCCTGTTAACTAAACACCAGGGTTCTTACACACAAACTTGGTTGAAATTCCAGTACGTTTCCAGTATATTTCCAATGTCCACTGAGAATTTTCCAGTACCGTATTCAAGGTTCTTGACTATACAACTACTTAAACTTGTGATAACAAAGGCATATACCATAGTTCAGAAGATGCAGAAGTAATGAACAGGTCTTCAAAATTCACTAAAGCCACTTTTGTGACAGCTAGTACTAAGCATTATGTATACCAAACAACTTATAAATTTATCATATTGGCAAGAGTTTATTTGGGGGTGGTAAATTAGTGTAGGGGTAGCAAAAATTACAATTCAAGTAAATTTTCAGTATTTACCAACTTGAGATCATTTCTCCTGTATTTTTCCAGGACTGGAAAATGGAAAACCATTTTTTCCAGTTTTCTAGTAGGGCGAAATACTTGTTAATTGAATAATTTTCGTTGGCAAAATTGCTATTCAAATAACAAGATTCCACTGTTAGGCCATGGCTAATTAATTTTTGGTTTAGCGTTATTCGCCTCATTTTGTTTTTTCCCTGAAATAAAAATACATTTTCTTTATAAGTGGCTCCACAAATGGGTCACCTCCTTTATAGGACCAGAATACACCATTTCATGTTTCTTCCTCATTCACTGAAATGCCAGATTATTGCGTCATGTTTACCAGACTGCTGTAGTGATCTGGCAATAATGAGGCAATAGTCTGGTGTTATTAAGGGTAAAATGTTGACTAATTAATAATAACCTCTTTGTGCAAATAGTTCAGATAACCTAGAATAACACTGAACTGAAAATTAACTAATCATGGCCCAATAATAAAAATTTTAAAAATTCCAAAAAATGCACTTAGATTTTAGAAGGACAGCCTTTTGTTAGGTACAACAAACCTGAGATATTGCAAAGCTGTTTCTTGTGCTCTGTAAACCTGGTAAAATAAAAGAATATGAGAACTTATCAGTTACACAGATATTGTTAAAAACAGGGGAACACACAGATAATGTGATCAAGCCATTCAAATGTTTGGCACCAAAACTTAACAACAATAAAATTCATTTCTGGCCATTGCTTCGGTTGAAAAATGCTGTTTTGACCATCAAAAAACTCTTCACAGTGCCAAACATAGTAGAGCCCCCAGTCTGTTATTGTTCAGCAATCGACAAAATTATGGACAGAACCCAGGCAATACAAGTGAAGTTTTTTAATTCACCAAAGGGCCATTGCTCTATGTCTTACACTGTAACACCATAACGATAATGAGCCTTAGACTAAGGTAACACTTTAATACCCAAACTAAACCTGAATGTTAACAGCTAGGTTAATTTTTTTCACCGGCAGTTTTATTGCCAAGGAAAATTGATTTTGTTAATGATTTGTGCCTCGGCAGAGATTCTCCTGTCCTCTTTGGAAATGGGTCTGGGGCACATGCATTTGGGAAAATTTGCATCGTGAAGGCTCAAATTGTGAATTTGTTTGGGAGAAGAAACACAAAAAGAATAAGAAATGCTACCTTCATATTGAATTGAGAACATTAATACAGAAGCTACTACAAGTATAGTAAAATTTTTTGTTTTCTTCTTAAAATTGACCAAAACACATAAAAAACCAAACAAGAGGCCCCAGGGGGCCTGAGGGCGCTCACCTGACATGGTAGCCTAAATATCAACCCAGAGATTTGATTTCAACAAGCTGCATCTGCTCCTCCTAAGAAAAGCTTATACCAAATATCCAAAGATTCTGACCAGTGGATCTAAAAAAAAAAAGATTTTTAAAGCATATTCCTCATATTGAACTAAGTTATAATTCGGCCTCCCACAAGGAGCCCACATATGAACCCAGGGACTTGGCTTGAACAAACTTGAATCTTCCCCACCCCCCCCACGGATGCTGCATACCAAATATCAAAAGATTCTGATAGGTGGATCTGAAGAAGAAGATTTTTAAAGAATATTCCTCATACTGCACTAATTTAAACACTTGCGCTCCCATAGAGACCCCAAATATAGACCCAGGGATTTGATTTCAATACACATGTGAAACAATCTTCGAAAGATGTTATATGTGAAATTTTAAAGCTTTCGGAGCAGTGGTTTGGGAGAAGAATAGTCTTAAATGTTTCCCCTTTATCCACAGTGTTAAAAAAATGCTGACTCAGCATTTTTTCAAAGTACCGAAAAAGTACTTCATAATGAAACCGATAGCAATTTTTTTTTACCATTCCATTCTGTTGGTCCTAAGGAAGCTTCACACCAAATAAGAATTCTCAGTGCAGTGTTGTTTTGGAGATACATGTATGGACGTTTTAATTTTTTTCTATTTTTAGCTCCTGCAGTTCCCATGGGGCAAAGGGGAAAAAAATTCGGCATAAATTAAGTACTTATGACCCAATAAGCCCTCATAACAAATTTTAGTTCAAATCTGCCTCTCAGTTTGGAAAATAAAAATTTTGGGAGGGGCAAAAATTCTTGCTCCTCCCATAACAACGGCAAATATAGCCCCACAAACTTCTCTTGAACAATTCTGAGCCAACACCTCAAAACGAAGCTGCACACCAAATATCAAGTCTCTGATACTGCTGGTTCACAAGAAGAAGATTTTTTAAGATTTAGGCATACTTTTTGGGCGTGAACCTACTGAGGGGCAGGGCAACTTGATGTCATAACAAACTTTAGAGAAGAGAAGATGCAAACACCATGCTCACAGACGATGGACGGAATTGTTCTTGTACTATTAATGATGAACATATTTATAGTCTACATTCTGTGCTTTGCAGCTGTGTCTATAGCCCAAGAACATTAGGTTTCACTAGGGAAAAAAATTGGATAAAGCTGATTTTTTCAGGGAATGTCGAGTACATGTCACTGAACGATTAGACAAAAGTCCCCTAAAATCCCAGTTGAGCTTTTTTTTCTACAGCCTTTTTTCGAAAACGCGTTTGAAAAAAATAAAAAAAAATCGCACGAACTTTGTAACCTCGAATTGATCCAACTGTATTTTTTGTTTACGCGTATTCCGAGCTACATAATGTCTAATATACATTTACCTAGAGGAAAATGTGCATTCTGTGACAATTTCTGCGAAAAATTATTGAAAATTCACAAAACAGTATCGGATTTACGCAAAAAATGACGATTTTCCTAACGGATTTGCCCAAAGGGTCGTAGTACAGAACGGGATGTTAGTTGGACAGACGATAAAAAATCCACCACCATTTGAAGACTTTTATCATTGCTAACAAAATAGACATTATGGAAGACCCCCTCTGCTTCTGGCCGAGTTCCCCTTTTGGCATAAAATTCGTCAGCATGAGAACTCAACTATTTTCGGGCTTGGGACCGAACAGACATGTCTGTGTCTGGCAGCATTAGATCAATAAATAATATTTACAGAATGTACAAAAATCAATAAATAATATTTACAGAATGTACAAATCAATCAACATGGATTAAGTTACATTGACTATTATCAACGCTATATACAGAAATGACATGACCTATATACATATTATTCATCGAAATCAGAAATTTCCGACAGGACAGTGTTTCTGTGGTTGTTACAAGAATCCGAACTGCAATTACACAAACCTGAGCAAGAGAGTCCTGCCTTCTTACACCCACACCTTTTTGTACAAGCACTCTTGCAACCACAACTGATCAGATTCAGTAGGTTATCGGGGGCACATGGCTTTGTGGCTGCAGTCGGTACAAAAAGTCCATTGTCTAGCGACCACCCCCAATCCGTCGGAGGAAGCGAAGTGCCCAGCCATTGTTGGACCTGGAGATAACATCTGTAGACATGTTGTTGTGCAGCATCGCTGCTTGGTGGGAGTGAGGCTAGGTCGATGGGTTTATTCAGTTTAGATTTTGCTACATAACGCTTGTAAGTGACATATCTATATTGGTCGAGAGAGGAAACAGTTTTACTCCCGTATAAGATCAGGAGAAGTTGTTCCCTGGCAGCGGCTACTGCACTTGGTGTACTGTCATCCGCCAAAATTGTGTTGACATACTGTTGTGAGTTGCTAGTAACATCGGAGACAATTGTACTGAATACTTTCTTCTAACCAACTCAAAAGAGTGCAGAAGTAGTGTCACAACCACTTATAGAATGTGCTACAAGGAGGTTGCTTCTATGGTCACCCATTTTGGTTGCTATTTCACTAACTGAAACTAGTAAGTTTGGGGTAATGGAATACATCATGTGAATATTTCATCCCGGTTGAACCTAAATATCAACCCAGAGATTTGATTTCAACAAGCTGCATCTGCTCCTCCTAAGAAAAGCTTATACCAAATATCCAAAGATTCTGACCAGTGGATCTAAAAAAAAAAAGATTTTTAAAGCATATTCCTCATATTGAACTAAGTTATAATTCGGCCTCCCACAAGGAGCCCACATATGAACCCAGGGACTTGGCTTGAACAAACTTGAATCTTCCCCACCCCCCCACGGATGCTGCATACCAAATATCAAAAGATTCTGATAGGTGGATCTGAAGAAGAAGATTTTTAAAGAATATTCCTCATACTGCACTAATTTAAACACTTGCGCTCCCATAGAGACCCCAAATATAGACCCAGGGATTTGATTTCAATACACATGTGAAACAATCTTCGAAAGATGTTATATGTGAAATTTTAAAGCTTTCGGAGCAGTGGTTTGGGAGAAGAATAGTCTTAAATGTTTCCCCTTTATCCACAGTGTTAAAAAAATGCTGACTCAGCATTTTTTCAAAGTACCGAAAAAGTACTTCATAATGAAACCGATAGCAATTTTTTTTTACCATTCCATTCTGTTGGTCCTAAGGAAGCTTCACACCAAATAAGAATTCTCAGTGCAGTGTTGTTTTGGAGATACATGTATGGACGTTTTAATTTTTTTCTATTTTTAGCTCCTGCAGTTCCCATGGGGCAAAGGGGAAAAAAATTCGGCATAAATTAAGTACTTATGACCCAATAAGCCCTCATAACAAATTTTAGTTCAAATCTGCCTCTCGGTTTGGAAAATAAAAATTTTGGGAGGGGCAAAAATTCTTGCTCCTCCCATAACAACGGCAAATATAGCCCCACAAACTTCTCTTGAACAATTCTGAGCCAACACCTCAAAACGAAGCTGCACACCAAATATCAAGTCTCTGATACTGCTGGTTCACAAGAAGAAGATTTTTTAAGATTTAGGCATACTTTTTGGGCGTGAACCTACTGAGGGGCAGGGCAACTTGATGTCATAACAAACTTTAGAGAAGAGAAGATGCAAACACCATGCTCACAGACGATGGACGGAATTGTTCTTGTACTATTAATGATGAACATATTTATAGTCTACATTCTGTGCTTTGCAGCTGTGTCTATAGCCCAAGAACATTAGGTTTCACTAGGGAAAAAAATTGGAGAAAGCTGATTTTTTCAGGGAATGTCGAGTACATGTCACTGAACGATTAGACAAAAGTCCCCTAAAATCCCAGTTGAGCTTTTTTTTCTACAGCCTTTTTTCGAAAACGCGTTTGAAAAAAATAAAAAAAAATCGCACGAACTTTGTAACCTCGAATTGATCCAACTGTATTTTTTGTTTACGCGTATTCCGAGCTACATAATGTCTAATATACATTTACCTAGAGGAAAATGTGCATTCTGTGACAATTTCTGCGAAAAATTATTGAAAATTCACAAAACAGTATCGGATTTACGCAAAAAATGACGATTTTCCTAACGGATTTGCCCAAAGGGTCGTAGTACAGAACGGGATGTTAGTTGGACAGACGATAAAAAATCCACCACCATTTGAAGACTTTTATCATTGCTAACAAAATAGACATTATGGAAGACCCCCTCTGCTTCTGGCCGAGTTCCCCTTTTGGCATAAAATTCGTCAGCATGAGAACTCAACTATTTTCGGGCTTGGGACCGAACAGACATGTCTGTGTCTGGCAGCATTAGATCAATAAATAATATTTACAGAATGTACAAAAATCAATAAATAATATTTACCGAATGTACAAATCAATCAACATGGATTAAGTTACATTGACTATTATCAACGCTATATACAGAAATGACATGACCTATATACATATTATTCATCGAAATCAGAAATTTCCGACAGGACAGTGTTTCTGTGGTTGTTACAAGAATCCGAACTGCAATTACACAAACCTGAGCAAGAGAGTCCTGCCTTCTTACACCCACACCTTTTTGTACAAGCACTCTTGCAACCACAACTGATCAGATTCAGTAGGTTATCGGGGGCACATGGCTTTGTGGCTGCAGTCGGTACAAAAAGTCCATTGTCTAGCGACCACCCCCAATCCGTCGGAGGAAGCGAAGTGCCCAGCCATTGTTGGACCTGGAGATAACATCTGTAGACATGTTGTTGTGCAGCATCGCTGCTTGGTGGGAGTGAGGCTAGGTCGATGGGTTTATTCAGTTTAGATTTTGCTACATAACGCTTGTAAGTGACATATCTATATTGGTCGAGAGAGGAAACAGTTTTACTCCCGTATAAGATCAGGAGAAGTTGTTCCCTGGCAGCGGCTACTGCACTTGGTGTACTGTCATCCGCCAAAATTGTGTTGACATACTGTTGTGAGTTGCTAGTAACATCGGAGACAATTGTACTGAATACTTTCTTCTAACCAACTCAAAAGAGTGCAGAAGTAGTGTCACAACCACTTATAGAATGTGCTACAAGGAGGTTGCTTCTATGGTCACCCATTTTGGTTGCTATTTCACTAACTGAAACTAGTAAGTTTGGGGTAATGGAATACATCATGTGAATATTTCATCCCGGTTGAACTCGAGAGGTAAGAATGACTAACAAGTCTGTGTCTGTTCCCACAACGACAACATTGTTGTCATCTTGAGCGATGTCAAGTGCAGTTTCGGCTATCAGTACATCAGCATCAGCCTCGGCCTGCTTGGACTGAATATTGATAGCAGATAGCTCCTGCATTAGAAGATCGATCAGTTGGGTTTTGTTCTTGGCATTTGCAAGGAAATCGGATTGGGGTGTGGTGGCTGGTAACTCGGGTGAGATATTGATATCAATAGAATACCTGTCTTTAGATCTACGGGCTTGTTCCATGCCCTTTGTCGACATTGTACAAGCATAACCATCAAAAACAACCACGACGTTCGCCCCAAAATGTCTCACTAGATAATTGGAATATGATGTACATATGTCCTTATATGACGACTGTTTAGGCCATACAACTGCCCTCAATAAAAATCCACCATCTACAACAAACAGAGAATGTTCTGGGATTTTAGTTTGCTCGGAACCGTATGTTTTGAGGATCTTACCGAGCGTGCTTTTCTGTGTCTTCCTCATTCCAGCAGAATCAAACAATGCTGGTGGTTTCGGGGCGAGTTCATATTTGAGATACTCTTCCATCTCTGCTTGTGACTGAATAACACATGTGATGCGTCTGAACAGAATTGTGGGGTCAATCACTACCTTACTTCCACGGACTTTGATGCTATTTGCCATCGATGCGAAAGACTTCACAGTGTCAACACGTCGTAGTTTGATGCTGTTGAACGTTTTGCTTACAACATTCGATACGCAACATTCACCAATTTTGCGAACTTGGTCACAGTTCACAGTTTCGTCGACCACAAGCCCGGTCTCTATAGAGACTAATTGTAGTGGATCTCTATTCTGAAAGGGGGAATGCACTCTGAGCCAGTTCAATAATTTGGTGATATCATTGGCATCAGTCAATTGTGAACTTTGACGGAGATCCCGATGTTGTTCGCCATGACCAGTGTGAACATGAACAAAATTTTCGAGAGCATTACATATCGGAAGGCAAAGAGGTAGTCCATGTACCCATTTCGCAACAGTGCTATCGGTTATTCCCCTGCCATGTGTGAGACCACCAGGGAGCTTGAACATTCTCATTAAACACTGCTCTATGGTCTGATCAGAATATATCCCGTCCCAGAATTTATCTGAGCGCCTTATGGTAAAGTAACCTTTCTCAGTGAACAACTTCAAATCATCCTGTTGCATTATTTCTGTTAGCTCATTCATCTGCTGCAAATAGAGATGAGAACTTTTTGCGTATGCAAAATGACCACCTGCGTGAAATACTGGAATCATATTGCGAACACAATATGTGTGGAGTTCCCAGTCGCCTGTGCGCTCTGCTCTCAAGAACAACTGGAGAAGACCTATTTGCTCGTAGTATTGTACTCAAAGCTTTCCTGTGCATCCTACGGACGCATTCTGGAGCAGTTCGTGTAATTTTGACAGTAGATGGTTGACACTTTCTTGATTGACAGCGTCAGCTATTGTACAGTCACCTCTGGCAAGTCCACAGAATATTTCATTGACTTCTGTGCAGTCTAAGTTATCTAGTGTTCGGCTTTCTTCAAACACAAGTTTTGTAATGGCAATTTGTGTTAGCAAATGGGCACGAACTGCTCTTGAATATGCATGACCACTGATCAAATGATGGATTGACCCACCAGCATAAACAGTCCCCCAAAGTTCATCCAAGCCGCTACCAGCCATGATCGAACCAATTGCCCCTAAATGTGACATAATCATATGGAAGCCGCCGAGTCTAGCGAAAACTTTTGTCAACTTATCTGACGAAGACACAATCTCCACTGCTTTGATATAAAGTGGTTGGTCAAACGTCACTGGACAAACGTTCAGTCCCTGTTTCTCACATTCAGTTTGTGCAAACATGAGAGCAGTGTAAATTGTGCTCGGGTTGGATGGATCAAAATTAATCACGGGAAGTATCTCGACATCACTTGTTTCATAATCATCTGATGATGTGACAATGTGCATATATCCAGCCCAAGATGGGCAAGGTACTCTCAGTACATGCGTCAAAGACCAAAGACTGTCGACTGTTTTTGCGAGTTTCAAATTTTTCGGATCAGATTCACCCAAAGTTGATAAATCCTTCATCACAATTTCGTCAAGACCCGATTTGCTTGGTTTACTGTAACCTTTCAAAGGGATGTATCCGAATTCACCAGAGCCAATATTCGAATGATCACCAGTTAGTCGTTTTATCGGAGACTCTTCTGTGTGATCTCTGCTTGGAGTTATACAGGCGATGCCTCCCATACTATGGAAAGTATTCTTGCCATCTAGCGTGCGCACATTACAATCGGCGTTATCGAAAACGAATTGTGTGAGGTTCGCAAGGCTAGGCGATGGACCTTTGCTTATCATGACAGAATGAACGTATTGTTGAACTTCCCGGTAGCTAGAAGAGAACATTAGTCCATTCAGAATGTCGATCAATTCCCGAGATGCGAATTTCCTATGTATGTAAACTGCTATCGACAATAATACTGGTGACAAGAATGAACGGGGCCGACAAGAACTTATTAGAGACTGACCTATGGCTGTCACGCGTCTCTGGTTGGCTTGGATGTTTTGCCCACGGTGCGACGGAGCAACAATCCCTTGTAACAAGGTTTGGAGTGTATCGGGTAGTAGATCACTAGATACACAAAACGAATCGGGTTTGGGATAAACGTCACACTCGTAAATGGCTGACCGAATATCATCGCGGACTATAGCCGATGCTTTCTTGACGATGCGCATACGTTCATCAGTTTCATTGGTACATTTGTCTGAGTACCATGAATCATATAGTATTTTGTCTGATGAATCTCTGAATGTGACAACATTTTTTAGGGACCTCAGTGTTGTAATTGAGATTCTACTACTGAAATGCTCAAGCAGTTTGGTTTTAAGATGTTTAATTGTGTAACCGACTTCGTCACCAAGATACGATTCAAACGTCTCTGCCAATTCGCTCAAGGAAAACTGACACTCATCGCTGTTCTCCATAAAGGTACACAATTCATGGAATGCAAGTGCTTTCTTGTCTGCAACAGGCCTACCCCGTGAAAGAGTTCGCTCAGGCTTATCTCTGACAAATCCTGTCCAGCAATCATGGTGATACCGACCTTCCTCGGCCACTAGATCGATAGCACGACCGATCCGAGTAAGTACAGACTCACCCCATTCATCACTACGTTTCAAACAACGGGTTCTGATACTATCAACAAAAGTCAATGTTTCAACGGTGTGGACTTCTCTTCTACGTTGAACGGGTATATGAGTTTGTTTGTCGGCGGATTCTCCACAGAACAGACAATGGAGTTTAAAATTGAAAGCATCTTGATCAGAGCCCAATTTTTTTGTCATAGATGGACCAGCTTCGTCAGATTCAGCTGCATCTAGAGACATTCTCTTACTTTTTCTTACAGAACTTTCCCGTGTATAATTCTTGTAGCAGAATTTGTGAATTTTCTCACCAACTGTGGGTTTCTTCGAACCGGCAAAAAGATTATCGCCAAGCTCGACGCTTACAGCAACCAACTTTTCTATACCCCGCTCACCAAGTGTAGTTATTCCGGACGAGCCGGTCAACTCATCGTTATATTTGATACATTTATCCATTGCCAAAGTCACAACAGAAAAAAGATGATAGACACAATAAACTCAAGTACAATACCACAGAACAGATATCAATGTGCGGACCTGCTTCGTTGTCACCGTAAGGTATCAACAGGTAACGCTAAGTGATATGCCAACAACATAACTGATCAGTTCTACAAATAACACAAGACTCTAATAATCAACAACAGGCAAAATTACATATATATCTATCAAGGGATCATTGGTTTCAATATCTAGGCATCAAATGCGGAGTGTCCAATACTGAACAGAGCAAATTGTGCAATGGACAGACCTGGAATGCGGAATTAAACAGCGTTTCCTGATGAAAGTCGTTCAAGGCTATTTTGCATCAAATTAAAGAGCGTTGTCTGTACATAAAGACCTGGAATGCGGAATTAAACAGCGTTTCCTGATGAAAGTCGTTCAAGGCTATTTTGCATCAAATTAAAAAGCGTTGTCTGTACAATACAAATTTGTTTATGAGTACACATCAAGGGCGTGCACACATTACATGCCAATGCATCTTGAGTGTAGGCGAACACCACATTATGTGATTTAATCGAACATGGAAATTGAAACAATGATGCTATAATACGGTATTTGAATGAGAAAAGTCGATGCCGTTTGAATTTGAGTTTAGGGGGTATGGTTAATATTTCACACGTTTCACCAGTTCATTATGGAATAAATGACTATTGTTATATATCATTATAAAGCCACTGCTTTTCTGCAATTTTTGATATATAATTTAACTCCCAAAGTAGTCGTAGATTTGATTTAATGGACGTTGTGTACCGTTGTGTTATGTATGAAAACAATAAAAATTTTTTCGTAATTTTGTACATTTTCGTGAATATTTCACCATTGAGTGTGAGGATTGGTACAAAGTTGGCATTTTCTGTTGGGGATATGTATTCTCAATATAATTCAGCACGATATTTATGATTCTCACCCTACTAAGGCGAATAAGAAGGAGAAATATGGAGCTGGGTCGAATTTTTTTTTTAATATTTTTTTTCATCAAAAAAACGCTATAACTAAAAAAGCTCAACTCGGATTCGCAGGGACTATTCACACTTTATCCGCAATGTGTGTCCCGGAAACATATAAAAAAAATCAGCTTTCTCCGATTTTTTTCCTTACTTTCTCATTTTTTTGTCTAATGTGCCTGGACTACTAGGCAATTAAGTCTATGTACATGTTGGCAGCCAAGACTTGCCTGGAGACAACTGAAAAGTTTCCTTGTATGTAACTTGCAAACGTATCTGAAAACTGCCTGATGGGGCATCTATTTTTGTTGCAGTAAAAAGTGGTGAAAGTCAAAATCAGACCTTCAAGAATTAAAGAAGAATAAAATTTTCATTTGAATGAGGACTGAGATTGTGAAATTTTTGGTTTTAATTGGGAAAAATCCTGCCAAAATGCCATTGGGAAAGGGTTCCATATTCGTCCCCTGCAGACACCCAAAATAACCCCTGCTCGGAACTTCCAAAAGCTGATGCTAATTGACAGGGTTTCTGTCTTGGCATAAGCAGTGTTACCACTGATTGAAAAAAGCACTAACTCAATGATAAAGCATACAGGGTACATACCAAACTGAAGCAGACTGGAAAATAAGCAGTCTGACATTTGCAGAATGAGGTCCCCAGAGGGTGAATTTGATGATGCTATCCCATACAGTGGGCCAATTTATCCTCTGGCTACCTCCTTCTGTTTGGTTTTGACACACTGATTCAGACTGAGGTTCGCAGAGGGCGAATTTAGCATCATCAAATTCACCCTCTGGGAACCTCATTTTGCAGATGACAGCTGCTTATTTTCTGGCCTGAACTGAAGATCAATAACAAAACACATACATGTAGCAGCATAAAAAATATATATTGCACATAGACATCTGGATATTTTCATATATTCCAGAAATAAACTGGGCATTTACACTGTTAGATCATAAAGCGTCGTCAGATAAGATACAGTACAGTGATGACAAAATTGGTCTCCTTCTCGATCAGATCACAGGCCGACCAAACTCACACTGGAATATTCCAAAATTAGAGGGCATATTCCAAAATTAGAGGGCATAGCACATAGTATGGCTTGTTTTTTAAGCTTTTCGTGTCCATTTTTGTTAATATGATTTCACTCGCAAAGGCCTGGTTATGTGTATACTTTTTTGTTATTCAATGACAGTCTACATCTGTTGATTTCAGGCCTTTAGATTACCCCAATCAGGCCTGGCATTCTGAATGAAAGTGTCAAAGACACTGTAGCTTAACTTGTGTGTTGTATTTGATGAAAAGGATAATGTTCAATGTTTATGAAAGGATTATGAAATAAGACAAGAATTGTGATAATTGGGAATATGTTCATTTTTGGTCCCTGTATGCTATGTTTTTGATAAAAATAATATGAGGTGTACACTGTACTAAAGAGCTGAGGGGTGGGTTAATATGACCTCACAGTTAATGTATGTGGCCCTCACAGTTACCGTATATTAATGAAAGTTACCAAGTTACAGTGAAATTATTCCAAAACGAGTCATCCCATCAAGTTACATTGAAATCCCTTCATAAATATGGCCTGTAGACTGTGCTAAAGGTTTTCAGGCTTCAGGCCCCTGTAGCCGTCAGTTTCCCAATTGCGTCCAAAGGGGACGTTCTCATCTGGACATTATAAGAAGTCAACCTACCAAGTTACAATGAAATCCCTTCATAAATATGACCTGTAGACTGTGCTAAAGGTTTTTGGGCTTTGGGCTCGGGCAGCCATCATGGTTGAATGATCGCAACCAAAAGGGGACATTCTCATCTGGGCATCATCTGGAGTGATCCTAAGAAGTTACAATGAAATTCCTTCATAAATATGACCTGTAGACTGTGCTCAAGGTTTTTGGGCTCCTGAAGCCGTCACAGTTGACCAATCACGACCAAAAGGGAATGTCATCATCTAGGCATTATATGGAGTCAACCTAACAGGTTACAATAAAATCCTTCCATAAATATGACCTTTTGACTATGCTAAAGGTCTTTAGGCTCAGGCAGCCATAAAGGCTGAATGGTCACGACCAAAAGAGGACATTCTCATCTAGACATTATTTGGAGTCATCCTACCAAGCTACAATGAAATCCCTTCATAATTATGACCTGTAGAATGTTCTAAAGGTTTTCGGGCTTCGGGCCCCTGTACCCGTCACAGTTGCCCAATCGTGTCCAACAGAGGACGTTCTCATCTAGACATTATATGAAGTCAACCTACCAAGTTACAATGAACCCCTTCATAAATATGACCTGTAGACTGTGCTAAAGGTTTTCGGGCTTCAGGCCCCTGTAGCCGTCACAGTTGCCCAATCGTGTCCAAAAGGGGACATTCTCATCTAGACATTATATGAAGTCAACCTACCAAGTTACAATGAAATCCTTTCATAAATATGACCTGTAGACTGTGCTAAAGTTATTCGGGCTTTGGGCTCGGGCAGCCATAATGGTTGAATGATCGCAACCAAAAGGGGACATTCTCATCTGGCATCATCTGGAGTGATCCTACAAAGTTACAATGAAATCCCTTCACAAATATGACCTGTAGACGGTGCTCAAGATTTTCGGGCTTCGGGCACCTGCAGCCATCACAGTTGGCCAATCACGACCAAAAGGGGATGTCATCATCTAGGCATTCTGTGGAGTCAACCTAACAGGTTACAATGAAATCCTTCCATAAATACGACCTATAGACTATGCTAAAGGTCTTTGGGCTCGGGCAGCCATAAAGGCTGAATGATCATGACCAAAAGGGGCCGTTCTCATCTAGACATTATTTGGAGTCATTCTACCAAGCTACAATGAAATCCCTTCAAAATTATGACCTGTAGAATGTTCTAAAGGTTTTCGGGCCCCTGTAGCCATCACAGTTGCCCAATCATGTCCAAAAGAGTACGTTCTCATCTAGACATTATATGAAGTCAACCTATCAAGTTACAATGAAATCCCTTCAGAAATATGACCTGTAGACTGTGCTAAAGGTTTTTGGGCTTCGGGCTTGGGCAGCCCTCCTGGTTGAATGATCGCAACCAAAGGGGACAATCTCATCTGGGCATCATCTGGAGTGATCCTATGAAGTTACAATGAAATCCCTTCATAAATATGACCTGTAGACTGTGCTCAAGGTTTTCGGGCACCTGTAACCATCACAGACAACCAATCACAACCAAAAGGGGATGTCATCATCTAGGCATTATATGGAGTCAACCTAACAGGTTACAATGAAATTCTTCCATAAATATGACCTTTTGCTTATGCTAAAGGTTTTTGGGCTCTGGAGCCCATCAAGGCTGAATGATCGGGACCAAAAGGGGATGTTCTCGTGTAGACATTATTTGGAGTCATCCTACCAAGTTACAATGAAATCCATTCATAAATATGACCTGTAGACTGTGCTAAAGGTTTTCGGGCTTTGGGCCACTGTAGCCCAATCGCATCCATAAGGGGACGTTTTCATCTAGACTGCTGGTTCTGAAGAAGAAGATTTTTAAAGAAAATTCCTCATTTTGAACTAAGTTACAATTCAAGCTCCCACAGTGAGCCCAAATATGAACCCAGGGACTTGGCTTGAACAAACTTGAATCTCACCCACCTAAGCATGGTGCATACCCAATGTCAAAAGATTCTGCCAGCTGGATCTTGAGAAGAAGATTTTCAAAGAAATTTGCCTGAAATGCAATAAGTTCGAAATCGGGCTCCTATACTGAGCCCAAATATGAACCCAGGGGGCTGATTTGAACAAACTTGAATCAGATCCACCCCACAATGTTGCATACCAAATATCAAAAGATTCTGCCTGCTGGATCTGGAGAAGAAGATTTTTAAGAAATTTGCCTGAAATGCACTAAGTTCGAAATCGGGCTCCTATACTGAGCCCAAATATTAACCCAGGGGGCCGATTTGAACAATCTTGAATCAGATCCACCCTACAATGTTGCATACCAAATATCAAAAGATTCTGCCTGCTGGATCTGGAGAAGAAGATTTTTTAAGAAATTTGCCTGAAATGCACTAAGTTCGAAATCGGGCTCCTATACTGAGCCCAAATATTAACCCAGGGGGCCGATTTGAACAATCTTGAATCAGATCCACCCCACAATGTTGCTTACCAAATATGAAAACATTCTGCCTGCTGGATCTGGAGAAGAAGATTTTTTAAGAAATTTGCCTGAAATGCACTAAGTTCGAATTCGGGCTTCTATAGTAAGCCCAAATATGTATCCAGGGGGCCGATTTGAACAAACTTGAATCAGATCTACCCCGCAACATTGCATACCAAATATCAAAAGATTCTGCCTGCTGGATCTGGAGAAGAAGATTTTTGAAGAAATTTGCCTGAAATGCACTAAATTCGAATTCAAGCTCCTATAGTGAGCCCAAATATGAATCTAGGGAGCCGATTTGAACAAACTTGAATCAGATCCACCCTACAATGTTGCATACCAAATATCAAAAGATTCTGCCTGCTGGATCTGGAGAAGAAGATTTTCAAAGAAATTTGCCTGAAATGCAGTAAGTTCAAATTTGGGCTCCTATACTGAACCCAAATATAAACCCAGGGGGCCGATTTGAACAAACTTGAATCAGATCCACCCCACAATGTTGCATATCAAATATCAAAAGATTCTGCCTGCTGGATCTGGAGAAGAAGATTTTTTAATGTTTTTCCCATTGCCTACAGTGTTAAAAAGTGCTGACTCATCACTTTTTCAAAAGTCCTGAAAAATATACCTTGTGATTAAACCGATAGGGATTTTTTTAACCATTCTATTCTACTGGATAAAAGTAAGCTTTATACAAAATAAGAATTTTCTGTGCCGTGCAGTTTTGGAGATATGGCAGTTTTAAGGTTTTTCCTATTTTTAGCTCCCGAGGTTCCCAAGGAGCAATGAGAAAAAATTTTTTTGCATCAATCAACTATTTATGACCCATTATCATCTCATATCAAATTTGGTTCAAATCGACCTCACGGTTCTGAAAATAGAAATTTTAGGCGTGGCCAAAATTTTTGGCCCTCCCATAACAAAGGCAAATAATGCCCCACAAACTTCTCTTGAACAAACTTGATTCTAAACCTCAAAAGGACTCTGTATACCACATATCAAGTCTCTGCTACTGGTGGTTCATTAGAAGATTTTCAAAAAATAAGGTAATTTTTTCCACACCCCTCTGCTCAATATGAGCCGAAACCTAATTTGCATAAAAATCAAAATGCCCCTATATAACCACTACTTACATGAAATTTAATTAAAATGTGGCCAATGGTTTAGAAGAAAGAGGCTCAAACACCACCTTCACGCAGGATGACGGACGGACGAAGAGTGATAAGAAAAGCTCAACCTGACTTTCAGTCAGGTGAACTAAGAACTAATTTCCAGATTTTGGTCCAAAATTTCCCACCCGGACCCCAAATTTTCAGTATAAAAAAAAAATAAAATTTTTTTGTCTTAAAATTGACCAAAATGCATAAAAACAAAAAAAACTCATTTCCCGATTTTGGTCAAAAATTTCTTAAGTCCAGACCTGGACCCCAAATTTTCAGCCTCAATATGAACCCAGGGACTTGACTTTAACAAACTTGAATCTCGTCCTCCCTAAGGATGCTGCATACCAAATATCAAAAGATTCTTATTGGTAGATGTGAAGAAGATTTTTGAAGAATACATGTATTCCTCATACTGCACTAATTTAAACATTTGGACTCCCATAGAGAGCCCAAATATGGACCCAGGGAATTGATTTCAATAAACGTGAGAAAGATCCAAAGATGTTATATGTGAAATTTGAAAGCTTTTGGAGCAGTGGTTTGGGAGAAAAGTAGTCTTAAATGTTTTTCCCATTACCCACAGTGTTAAAAAATGCTGACTCAGCACTTTTTCAAAGTCCCAGAAAAGTACCCCATGATAAAACCGAGAGCAATTTTTTTTTTTACCATTCCATTCTGTTGGTCCTAAGGAAGCTTCACACCAAATAAGAATTCTCAGTGCAGTGTTATTTATTTATTTATTTATTTATTGTTGTTTATGGTCACATACTTCTGCACAATGAGGACTTAGAGGACTCGCACCCCAAGCATTAGTGACTGGGTCCTATTTTACCAGTGAAACAGAGCTTGTTTACCACAGTAAACAAGCACTGCTTCACTTCCCAGGGTTCCCATGGGGGCTCAGTGCAGTGTAGTTTTGGAGATATGGGCATTTTAATTTTTTTCTACTTTTAGCTCCTGCCGTTCCCATGGGATGAAGGGAAAAAAAAATTGGGCATAAATTGAGTAGTTATGACCCAATAAGCCCTCACATCAAATTTGGTTCAAATCTGCCTCTCAGTTTGGAAAATAGAAATTTTAGGAGGGGCAAAAATTCTTGCCCCTCCCATAATGGCAAATATAGCCCCACAAACTTCTCTTCAACAAATCTGAGTCTGCACCTCAAAAGGAAGCTGCACACCAAATATCAAGTCTTTGCTACTGCTGGTTCATGAGAAGAAGATTTTTTAAGATTTAAGCACACTTTTTGGGCGTGGCCCTACCAAGGGGTGAAGCAACTTGATTTGAACAAAATCAAATTGCGATGTCATAACAAACTATTATCTCAAATATCAATTAAATTGGTTCAGTGGTTTGGGAGGAGAAGACGCAAACACCATGATCACGGAGGGTGAATGATCACTATAGCTCTCCTCACTGAAAGTCAGGTGAGCTAACAAGAGGCCCCAGGGGGCCTGAGGGCACTCACCTGACATGGTAGCCTAAATATCAATACAGGGAATTGATTTGAACAAGCTCCCCTCCCCCCCCCCCACCCCTGGCTTGAACAAACTTGAATCTCACCTCCCTAAGGATGCTGTATACCAAATATGAAAAGATTCTGACTAATGGATCTGAAGAAAAATATTTTTAAAGAATATTCCTCATATTGAACTAAGTTATAATTCGGGATCCCACAGGGAGCCCAAATATGAACCCAGGGACTTGGCTTGAACTAACTTATATCACACCCCACCCACCACCCACCCCCACCCCCCTAAGGATGCTGCATACCAAATATCAAAAGATTCTGACTGATGGATCTGAAGAAGATTTTTAAAGAATATTCCTCATATTGCACTAAGTTATAATTCGGGATCCCACAGGGAGCCCAAATATGAACCCAGGGACTTGGCTTGAACTAACTTGAATCACACCCCACCCACCCCCACCCCCCTAAGGATGCTGCATACCAAATATCAAAAGATTCTGACTGATGGATCTGAAGAAGATTTTTAAAGAATATTCCTCATATTGCACTAATCTGAACATTTGGGCTCCCATAGAGAGCCCAAATATGGGCCCAGGGATTTGATTTCAACAAACATGTGAATGGATCTTCCAAAGATGTTATATGCAAAATATGAAAGCCTTTGGAGCAGTGGTATGGGAGAAGATTCTTTAATGTTTTTCCCATTACTCACAATGTTAAAAAATGATACTCAGTATTTGTTCAAAGTCCTGGAAAAGTACTCTATGATAAAACCGATGCTAATTTTTTTGGGACCACTCCTTTTCTGATGTTCCCAAGGAAGCTTCACACAAAATAAAAATTCTCAGTGCCATGTTATTTTGGAGATATGGACGTTTTAAATTTTTTCTATTTTTAGCTTCTGCGGTTCCCATGGGGCGACAGGAAAAATTGTTTTTGGCATAAATTAGGTACTTATGACCCCATAAACCCTCATATCAAATTTGGTTCAAATTGGCCTCTCAGTTCAGAAAATAGAACATTGGTACAATGCGGGCTCCCACAGGAAGCCCAAATATGAACCCAGGGACTTGGCTTGAACAAACTTGAATCTCTCCCCACTCTCACGGATGCTGCATACCAAATATCAAAAGATTCTGATTGGTGGATCTAAGAAGAAGATTTTTAAAGAATATTCCTCATACTGCACTAATTTAAACACTTGGGCTCCCATAGAGAGCCCAAATATAGACCCAGGGATTTGATTTCAATACACATGTGAAACAATCTTCAAACGATGTTATATGTGAAATTTTAAAGCTTTTGGAGCAGTGGTTTGGGAGAAGAATAGTCTTAAATGTTTCCCCAATTATCCAATGTGTTAAAAAATGCCAACTCAGCATTTTTTCAAAGTACCGAAAAAGTACCTCATAATGAAACGGATAGCAATTTTTTTTACCATTCCATTCTGTTGGTCCTAAGGAAGCTTCAAACCAAATAAGAATTCTCAGTGCAGTGTTGTTTTGGAGATACATGCATGGGCGTTTTAATTTTTTTCTATTTTTAGCTCCTGCGGTTCCCATGGGGCAAAGGGGAAAAAAATTGGGCATAAATTAAGTACTTATGACCCAATAAGCCCTCATATCAAATTTGGTTCAAATCTGCCTCTCGGTTTGGAAAATAGAAATTTTGGGAGGGGCAAAAATTCTTGCCCCTCCCATAACAACGGCAAATATAGCCCCACAAACTTCTCTTGAACAATTCTGAGTCAACACCTCAAAACGAAGCTGCACACCAAATATCAAGTCTCTGATACTGCTGGTTCACGAGAAGAAGATTTTTTAAGATTTAGGCATACTTTTTGGGCTTGAACCTACTGAGGGGCAGGGCAACTTGATGTCATAACAAACTTTAGAGAAGAGAAGATGCAAACACCATGCTCACAGACGATGGATGGAATTGTTCTTGTACTATTAATGATGAACATATTTATAGTCTACATTCTGTGCTTTGCAGCTGTGTCTAGGCAAGTCTATGTACATGTTGGCAGCCAAGACTTGCCTGGAGACAACTGAAAAGTTTCCTTGTATGTAACTTGCAAACGTATCTGAAAACTGCCTGATGGGGCATCTATTTTTGTTGCAGTAAAAAGTGGTGAAAGTCAAAATCAGACCTTCAAGAATTAAAGAAGAATAAAATTTTCATTTGAATGAGGACTGAGATTGTAAAATTTTTGGTTTTAATTGGGAAAAATCCTGCCAAAATGCCATTGGGAAAGGATTCCATATTCGTCCCCTGCAGACACCCAAAATAACCCCTGCTCGGAACTTCTAAAAGCTGATGCTAATTGACAGGGTTTCTGTCTTGGCAAAAGCAGCGTTACCACTGACTGAAAAAAGCACTAACTCAACGATAAAGCATACAGGGTACATACTAAACTGAAGCAGACCGGAAAATAAGCAGTCTGACATTTGCAGAATGAGATCCCCAGAGGGTGAATTTGATGATGCTATCCCATACAGTGGGCCAATTTATCCTCTGGCTACCTCCTTCTGTTTGGTTTTGAGACCCTGATAAAGACTGCGGTTCGCAGAGGGCGAATTTAGCATCATCAAATTCACCCTCTGGGAACCTCATTTTGCAGATGACAGCTGCTTATTTTCTGGCCTGAACTGAAGATCAATAACAAAACACATACATGTAGCAGCATTAAAAATATATATTGCACGTAGACATCTGGATATTTTCATATATTCCAGAAATAAACTGGGCATTTACACTGTTATATCTTGTTTTACAGAGCTCATAAAGCGTCGTCAGATAAGATACAGCACAGTGATGACAAAATTGGTCTCCTTCTCGATCGGATCACAGGCCTTTAAATTCGACCAAGCTCACACTGGTACAGGAATATTCCAAAATTAGAGGGAATAGCACATAGTATGGCTTGTTTTTTAAGCTTTTCGTGTCCATTTTTGTTAATATGATTTCACTAGCAAAGGCCTGGATATGTGTATACTTTTTTGTTATTCAATGACAGTCTACATCCGTTGATTTCAGGCCTTTAGATTACCCCAATTTCACATCATTTACAGGTATGCCCAAATTAGAGAAGGTGTGAAGACATCAAGAAGAACATAAAAACTCTCTGTGTCTCTTGAACATTAGAGAATAACTTCCATCATAATATGATCATAGTAGCACAAAGGGAGGCTTAGCAAAAAAACATAATAGGACAAGGCTATTATATCTGGTTTTAATGTGCCCAAAAAGGCGTGCCCAAAATAAATGAATTTAAAGGCCTGGGTTTGCTGTTGTTTCTTGGCAAGTCCCTGCTACCTATATAGGCAGCCAAGACTTGCATAGAAACAAATGCCGAGGCACTTATAATTTAACCTGGAATTTATCCTGAGATACCCAGGGACTGCTTGTTGGGTCATTTGTTCTAATGTAGTGGAAAGTGATCAGAACTGGAATAAGGCCCCATACAGTTACTGGTAATAGATATTCTGAGACAACAATATGGCTCCGAGAAACCGGAAAATGGTATTCCATAGACAATCTTGCAAAAAAATATCTTCAATGGG
Source organism: Pictodentalium vernedei (assembly GCA_031216915.1). Classification (NCBI taxonomy): domain Eukaryota; kingdom Metazoa; phylum Mollusca; class Scaphopoda; order Dentaliida; family Dentaliidae; genus Pictodentalium; species Pictodentalium vernedei. The sequence goes on along the minus strand of CM062294.1, from coordinate 243,148,338 downwards.
GCTGAACAGCAGATGACTTGGCAAATCAGTTATGTCCCCAAATTAAATAAATTTAAAGGCCTGGAATCATAACCTGGCCGTGACATACACTTACACCAGTGAATGCTGAATTCATACATAAAATACCATGAAGACCGAATGAAGAAAAACAACCACAACAATAGCTATTGCCTAAGGCAATATTACCCCCACTGCCGTGCCCGGCGGATGCAGCATAAATGTATTAAAAACGAAGTAAGGACAAAAATCAGGAAAAATTGACAAAGTAAGGACCATAACTCTGGTAAATGAAAGTGCCAATGACACCTGTAGCTTAACTTGTCTGTGTGTTGTGTTTGATGAAAAGGATAATGTTCAATGTTTATGAAAGGATTATGAAATAAGACAAGAATTGTGATAATTGGGAACATATTAATTTCTGTACCCTGTATGCTTTTAACCCTGTAAGTTTTAAAAAAAATTAATATGAGGTGTAGACTGTACTAAAGAACTGAGGGGTGGGTTAATGTGGCCCTCACAGTTAATGTATGTGGCCCTCACAGTTAACGTATGTCAACGAAAGTTACCAAGTTACAGTGAAACTATTCCAAAACAAGTCATCCTATCAAGTTACATTGAAATCCCTTCATAAATATGGGCTGTAGACTGTGCTAAAGGTTTTTGGGCTTCAGGCCTCTGTAGCCATCATGGTTAACTGATTGCAGCTAAAAGGGGACATCCTCATCTCGACATTATACTGAGCCATTCTACCAAGTTACAATGAAATCCCTTCACAAATCCGACCTGTAGTCTGTACTCAAGTTTTTCGGGTTTTGGGTTCGGGCAGCCATCATGGTTGAATGATCGTGACCAAAAGGGGATGTTCTAATCTGAGGATAATCTGGAGTGTTCTTACGAAGTTACAATAAAATCTCCTTATAAATATGACCTGTAGACTGTGCTCAAGGTTTTCAGGCCCCTGTAGCCGGCACAGTTGACCAATCATGACCAAAAGGGGATGTCATCATCGAGGCATCCTATGGAGTCAACCTAACAAGTTACAATGAAATCCTTCCATAAATACGACCTATAGACTGTGCTAAACGTTTTGGGCTCGGGCAGTCATCAAGGCTGAATGATCGGGACCAAAAGAGGATGTTCTCATCTAGACATTATTTGGAGTCATCCTACCAAGTTACAATGAAAGCCCTTCATAAATATGACCTGTAGACTGTGCTAAAGGTTTTTGGGCTTCAGGCCCCTGTAGCCATCACAGTTGCCCAATCACATCCAAAAGGGGACGTTTTCATCTAGACATTATATGAAGTCAACCTACCAAGTTACAATGAAATCCCTCCATAAATATGACCTGTAGACTGTGCTAAATATTTTTCGGGTTTTGGCCTCGGGCAGTCGTCACGATTGACAGATCGCGACCAAATGGGGAAGTTCTCATCTAGACATCATACAGAGTCATCCTACCAAGTTACAATGAAATCCCTCCATATTAAATATGACCTGCAGACTGTGCTAAAAGTTTTGGGGTTTCAGGCTTGGGCAGCCATCACAGTTGACAGATCATGACCAAAAGGGGACGTTCTCATCTAGATAGTATACAGAGGCATCCTACTAAGTTACAATGAAATCCCTTCATAAATACGACCTGTAGACTGTGCTAATGGTTTTCGGGTTTTGGGCTCGGGCAGCCATACCGGTTGACAGATCGCAACCAAAAGGGGACGTTCTCATCTAGACATGACCCCAAACCTGCATATGAAATTTTGTGACGATCAGACAAGAACTACAGGGTGTAGCCTTTGCTAAAGGAAAATGTGAGCAGACTCACAGACTAACGGACTTCCGCACGCATGATGGCAATAGCTTATCTTGACTTTGTCAAGTTAAGCAAAAAATATGTGGGTGACTTTTTCATAACTTGCAGGATCAGCTTGTCACAAAGATCACTCATACCAAACTTCCTGAAAATCCATTCACTCACTGAGGAGATATCACTACAGATGGATATACTGATGCACAGATGGAAACAGACAGACACATGCATGTAATCCATTATTCCCCCATTCTCTTCGAGAGTTGGAGTACAAATAACACAGGGACCGATCAGGACTATTTAAAATACGCTCTAGCCTCGGAGCCTATTTTTTCAATTCATGCGCCAGATTTCAATTTACGGAGTCACACTGCTGTTTGTAACACACACTGCAAGTATGTAATAGCTCTCATCATTTTCATTTAGCACACTATAGCAAACATTAATCTTCACTGTGGTTTCTGATCAAGTCTTGGCTGCCTATTTAGGCAGCGAAGACTTGATCAGAAGCCACAGTGAAGATTAATGCTTGGTAATTAAGACTTGAAGTATTAACTTAAGCACTCTACAACAATGATAAATGATAATCATATATATAATACATGTAAGAGTGTCTCTCTCGATTATCCATCGAATGAATATCAAAATATGATCTGAGAAGTTATGCGCCAACTGAGAAGCCTATTTCTGAGATTTAAGAGCCAGGTCCTGATGTTTCAGAACCAAATACGCACTGGCGCATGCCCAGGTCGGTCCCTGTAACATGAGATTCAATGTTATCACATTTGTTTTTTACCAGGTTGAATTCTACAGTATTACCGGGTAAGGGGACGAGAGTAGCAAGAAAATTTCGACCAAATTGAAATCCAATCAAAATTCTCAGTCCACTTTTGTAAGGACATTACTCTGAAGTCCACATAAAAAGATATCTCTAACTTGAATAACCCTGTCAACTGAATATAATTTCCAAACACAAATCCATTTTGCCATAACGTCAGTGCAAATGTGAGCTATTAACAGCATACCCCCTGTTAATTGAATGAAAAATTGGGTATCATAATATTTCAAGAAACTGTCCTCATAGTCACCCAATTCCCCTTGTTTATAGACCTATTTGGCCCAAGTACATCCAATACTGACATTTAATCTATTATATTTGTTTGACGGCACTCACTTTAACTCTAGTATACAGGGAAGTGACCAAATCCCTGTTAATTGAATAATCTTCAATGGCAAAAGGGCTATTCAATTAACAGGTTACTGTTTTTATTTATTTATTGGTGCTTAAAGTCACAAACTTCTGCACAGTGGCTAATTCTGGCTGCAACATGGGTATAAAGCCATGTTCAGCCAATTGTTTATACCTATGTTGCCCATTTTAGAGGACTACCACCCCAGGCATTGGTGACTGGGTCCTATTTTACCAGTAAAACAGAGCTTGTTTACAGTAAACAAGCACTGCTTCACTTCCCGGCGTTCCCATGGGGAAGTTAATGCATAAAATGTTCAATGCTTATACAGTAAAACTCACTTAGCACAAAGTCGGATATAACGAATAACCAGCTACAGCTAAGTTTTTTTGAATCCTCGGCAAAATTTTTCATAATTCATAATAATTACATATGCTTAAAGCAAATTATTGGCTATTATGAAGTTAATTTTAATCCCGGCTTTACTCAGTTGCATCGTATAAAGTGAATTTTATTTACATTTCACTGTTCTGTCATCGCTCTTAATTGATTATCACATGGAAGCCTGCTATGTTTGCCTTGAAGCAACGGAAGGGGATTAGCATTGAGCTAATTAATATTAAGTTGAAAACAAACTTCCAAATTTAATTTGCGGATATTCTCTAGAGGATATTTTCAATGCAGACGAAACTGGTTTATTTTATAAGACATTCCGTGTTCAAATTCTGACAGTGAAGATGATCTGACCATTGCAAGCTCTAGGGGTATGTCTGTTGACGAAGATGATATACCTCTGTCCCACCTGAGATCATATTTAATGAAAGTGTCAATGACACTGTAGCTTAACCTGACTGTGTGTTGTGTTTGATGAAAAGGATAATGTTCAATGTTTATGAAAGGATTATGAAAATAAGACAAGAATTGTGATAACTGGGAATAGAATATGTTAATTTCTGTCCCCTGTATGCTAAGTTTTCAGTAAAAATAATCTGAGGTGTAGACTGTACTAAAGAATTGAGGGGTGGGTTAATGTGGCCAATGGATGTGGCCCTCACAGTTAATGTATGTCAACCAAAGTTACCAAGTTACAGTGAAATTATTCCAAAATGCGTCATCCTATCAAGTTACAATGAAATCTCTTCCTAAATATGTCATGTAGACTGTGCTAAAGGTTTTCGGGTTTCGGGCACGTGTAGCGATCACGGTTGACCGATCGTAATCAAAAGGGGACGTCCTCATCTAGACATCATAGAGTCATCCTACCAGGTTACAATGAAATCCCTCCATATTAAATATGACCTGTAGATTGTGCTAAAAGTTTATGGGTTTCGGGCTTGGGCAGCCATTGCATTTGACAGATCATGACCAAAAGGGGGCATTCTCATCTAGATATTATACAGTCATCCTACCAAGTTACCATGAAATCCCTTCATAAATACAGCCTGTAGACTGTTCTAAAGGTAGTGATGAGCAGATAATCGGAATTAGCAATCGGAACCGGCCGATTATGGACCATCAGTCGATTATGACAACCGGCAGTTTCCAGTTATTCTATATTTAACTCTGACTATTAAAATCTCTTTGGTACCTGGCCATTTCAATAATGTTTCCCCATTAAAAATGTGTGTAGTGCATATCTGAATATTTAGGGATTTGCAGAGCCATGATATTACAGAATTTACCATCTGCAATTGGTACGAGATCGCCACTATTACCAGCTAATTGACGTCACCCATCATCAGTCAACATGCTGTACAAATTTGCATTGGGTACATGTATAAATAAAATGTGTTCAGCCACTAGTCTGTAGTATTTCATGATGCAAGCATCACAATACAGTAAGAAATGAAAATTGGAGAAAAACTAAGAAAAACTCTCTTTTTTCGATGGTAGATGATTGTTACGCAACATGCAACTCACAAACACGTTTTCAGTTTATCAAGTTCATTTTTTAATTCAGTTACCTCCCTTGGAGTAAACACTGAAGAAACACATCAAGGGAAGTAATGAGTTGAACAATGAGCATTAAATAATATATTCTGACAATGCGCCATACATCTTCATAACACACATTAACATTAAAGTTATTATTATTATGATCATCCTACCAAGTTACAATGAAATCCCTCCATATTAAATATGGTCTGTAGACTGTGCTAAAAGTTTTTGGGTTTGGGGCTTGGGCAGCCATCACGGTTGACAGATCATGACCAAAAGGGGACGTTCTTATCTAGATATTATACAGATTCATCCTCCCAAGTTACCATGAAATCCCTTCATAAATACGACCTGTAGACTGAGCTAAAGGTTTTCGGGCTTGGGCAGCTATCACGGTTGACCGATCATGCCCAAAAGGGGACATTCTCATCTAGACATGACCTCAAACCTGCATATGAAATTTTGTGATGATCGGACAAGAACTACTGGGTGAAGCCTGTGCTAATGGAAAATGTGAACAGACTCACAGACTAACAGACTTCCACACGCGTGATAGCAATAGCTTATCTTGACTTTTTCAAGTTAAGCTAAAAACTATGAACTAATTGTTGAGGATATTGTTTCTGTTGACGACTACGTTGTCAATACTGAAACTAAAACCGAAAGTGATGTTGTTCAGTCCATTATCGCAAACAATGCAGCTTCCAGTGATGATGAGAGTAATGATGAAGACATTTGTGAACCCCTACCAACAGGCCTGAAAATAAGCAGTCTGACATTTGCAGAATGAGGTCCCAAAAGGGTGAATTTGCTGATGCTATCCCATACAGTGGGCCAATTTATCCTCCCGGTACCTCTTTCTGTTTAGTTTTCATACCCTGATTCAGATTGAAGTTCACAGAGGGTAAATCTAGTGATGCTACCCTGCTGTGCAGGGTAGCATCACCAAATTCATCCTCTGGGGACCTCATTTTGCCGATGACTGTCTGCTTATTTTTTAGCTTGCCTACCAAACAAACAAGAAGCACTAGAGGCATTCACAACAATTAGGAGATATTTGGAGGGACAAAACAAAACAAAAGAATCTACATTTCAACATTTAATGTAGAAAATGCAGTGAAGCACATCACTGAGCTTCAGTCAACATTAACTGAGTTTTTTAAAAATCAACAGTACACATTAATTCTCCCTACATTAATGCACAAGTGTAGAGAACTGTATATAGTGAATAACTTCGTTATACAGATACAGTGAATATTAGCTATAGTGAATTCATTATGGCAGTCCCCATGACTTCGCTATAACTAAGTTTTTCTGTTTGGGGTCTATTGAGGTATAATAAGTCTATAAACATGGGGAATTAGTGGTTGTCAGAGAAATTATTTGATCAGTTATGATTGTTTATTTAATTAACAGGAATTTAATATATATAACCTACATGCAATTAACACTTAACTGGTCAAATATGTACTCCAACAGGCCTGAAAATAAGCAGTCTGACATTTGCAGAATGAGGTCTCCCGAGGGTGAATTTGATGTTGCTTTCCCATACAGTGGGCCAATTTATCCTCTGTGCAACTCTTTTCTTTTAGTTTTGAGGCCCTGATTCAGATTGAGGTTCACAGAGGGTAAATTTAGTGATGCTACCCTGCATCGCTACATTCACCTTCTGGGGACCTCATTTTGCAGATGACAGTCTGCTTATTTTCTGGCTTGTATTCCAAGTGTGGTAAATGGTTCGGTGTTTGGAATTAATAGGGTTATTTATTCAAAAATGTTCAATATATTACTACATCAATAACTCAATGGGTGGTGATTTACCTGAACACTTAGTTACTGGACTTTAGGACTCAGCCAACAAATCTGTAGTAGCACTTCATTTCTGTCGAAACAAGTAGGGTCAAATATAGTGTACCTAAACTCTTATGATACTCCTTTTGGGGAATCAAAATTGTTACTGGTACTGAGGTATTCAGTGCTCATCGTTTAGACACACACCAGGTCTGTCGGACTTTTTAGCCCAAGTACATTGTAGGTATGGCCAAGAAGTTGATGGATGGGACCAAAACATTACCTCTAGTTTACTGCGCCAAGACTTCCACGTCTGTTGTGCAAATAGCCTTTGCTATTATAAGTCCATGTCTCACCTCACCATCTTAATATTTCTATGCCACACTTCTGGTCTACATATACCTGGGCTCTGTGACCAGGTTGTCCTAGCATATGGCATAGAAATTATTGGCTACCTGTCCTACTGCTGATGTTTCCAGAGTGCTAATAATGGTGTACCTCACTTAAAAACAAAAGGCCCCAGGGGGCCTGAGGGCACTCACCTGACATGGTAGCCTAAATATTCACCCGAGGAATTGATTTGAACAAGTTGCATCTGTGCCTCCTAAGAAGGGCTTATGCCAAACATCAAAAGATTCTGCCCTCTGGATCTGAAAAAAGATTTTTAAAGAATATTCCTCATATTGTATTAAGTTATAATCGGGCTCTGATGGGGAGCCCAAATATGAACCCAGGGACTTGGCTTGAACAAACTTGAATTTCACCTCCCTAAGGTCGCTGTATACCAAATATCAAAAGATTCTGACTACTGGATCTGAAAAAAAATATTTTTAAAGTTAATTCCTCATATCGAACTAAGTTATAAATATGAACCCAGGGACTTGGCTTGAACAAACTTGAATCTCACCCCTAAGGATGCTGCATACCAAATATCAAAAGATTCTGATTGGTGGATCTGAAGAAGAAGATTTTTAAAGAATATTCCTCATACTGCACTAATTTAAACATTTCGGCTCCCATAGAGTGCCTAAATATGAACCCAGGGATTTGATTTCAATAAACATGTCAAACAATAATCGAAAGATGTTATTTGTGAAATTTGAAAGCTTTTGGAGCAGTGGTTTTGGAGAAGAGTCTTAAATATTTTCCCCATTACCCAGTGTTAAAAATGCTGATTCAGCATTTTTTCAAAAGTCCCGAAAAAGTACTCCATGATAAAACCGATAGCAATTTGTTTGGACCATTCCATTCTGTTGGTCCTAAGGAAGCTTCATACCAAATAAGAATTCTCAGTGCCATGTAGTTTTGGAGATATGGGCGTTTTAAATTCTTTCTATTATTATCTCAATAAGTCCTCATATTAAATTTGGTTCTAATCAGCCTCTCGGTTTGGAAAATAGAAATTTTGGGTGGGGCAAAAATTCTTCCCCCCTCCCATAACAACGGCAAATATAGCCCCACAAACTTCTCTTGAACAAATCTGAGTCTGCATCTCAAAAGGAAGCTGCACACCAAATATAAGGTCTCTGCTACTACTGGTTCATGAGAAGATTTTTAAGATTTAGGCCTACTTTTGGGCATGGCCCTACTGAGGAGTGGGGCAACTTGATTTGAACAAAATCAAAATGCGATGTCAAACAAGCATCTCAAATTTCACTTAAATCGGTTCAGTGGTTTTGGAGAAGATGCAAACACCATGTTCACGGACAACTGACGGATGGTGAGTGATTAGTACAGCTCACCCTGACTTTCAGTCAGGTGAGCTAATAAAGTGTGTCAATGTTCATGAGCTAGTGCTGAAACGATTGTTCGACTAGTCGACCTTGACTCGGATTACTAAAAAAGTTGATGCTAAAATTCGCCAGTTGACTAGTTGGCACCTTCATTACGGAGATCATTGTTAGGTATAAGCATCAGACATACTATACTCTGATTGGCCACAACTGACAATGAAGTCGTCAGAATCCTATTTTTCGGAAAACTGAGACAAAATATGTTGTTCATTTTAACCCAACTCACGAAAATTTACAATTCCGGCACTTGCTTCTGTATTTGTTTAAAACTTTACTTTCACTTTTGCTCATGTTCAATCCAATTTGTTACATTATATGCTCATATTGGCCAGGCCTTAAAATAACCAGGTTCACATCGCATTTTGTGATACAAATCGCCTATTTAGCGACGCAATTCATAATTTGGAATTGTATTTTGCAAATAACATTAAATATTGTCAAATTCATTCAATTAGCGATGTATCACCAAAGATTTATTCGGCTTCCGTTATAGCTCTGAGAACTTACTATCAAGTAATAATAAAAAACACTTACCTATGACCTATCTTCATGAATATGAATTACCTAAACAAGCCTATTTAACATAATTCTTTCCTAATATGGCGATGTGAGTGAAAATAATACAGGAATTCAGCCAATTAAATGGTGTATTTTATGCTGGCGCCAAATGATTTATATCCACACCATCTGATTGGAAGTCTTCAGTCACATGCTACATTCTCTGTCATTCGGTGAAATTTATAATCTTTTTTTATTTGAAGAATTGGTATATAGAAACTAGACTGTGTTTTGGCACTGTATTTCACAGATATGTATTTATGACATATCTATATACTGTGCCTAAGTTTTAATCACATACGTGAAGTATTTGAAAAGTTATTTTTAATTGAAACTGCCAAAGTGACAGGAAACTCAAAATGCACAATGTGAATTCCATTTCTGAAGAGACAAAGGTGAACCACATGGTCTATGATGCTTCACACGAAATGACATAAAGCCTAAAAATAACTCTTGAACTACCCCTTGTGAATGAAACATTTCAAAATAGTAGGGGTAATTTTCTAAGAAATGAATATCATCATATCCCCTTCTGTATTTGTTCTGAAAGTTTTTGATCTCATAAATATTTCCCACATCTAAGAAATATACCTGGCATGCCGCATTTATCATACATTCAAGCATGGGTGCAGATCAGAGGTGGTGGGGGATGACATGTCAACAAAATTTCAAATCAGATCACTTGCCAAGTTGCAAATTACAGTATGTGTCGACATAAGTTGTAGCGTTTCACTGAACAACTATGCATTTTTTTAACATTTGGTATCGTTTATGTCCATGTATAAGTTGCACTTTTTTACCTGGAAAATGTCCGGTTATAAATTACGCACACGTGCACCAGGTAAAGTCAGTTTCAATAGCACCAACAATGCCTATGTAGGACAACAATTTGAATACAATTTGCGCTGTAACCTGCACATTTGTTGTATTTTTATTGGTTTTTCTGGAATGTTCTCACGTTCAGGAAAAACCAACATAAACACAACAACTGCGCAGGATTCGGCACAAATGGTGCTCTGATTCTGAAATTATGAAGTTTCAGTCACAAACGAGTGTTGGATTTTCTTGACAGGGATGAAGACATTGGGGTGATAACAAACAACGAAAAACAAATAAATGCGAGTATTTTTAAAATTTTTAATAATAATTTTCCTTTATTCTTTTATCTTATTCACCACGTGATAACTTGTGAAAACTATTTCCGTTGCATCCCAAACAGCCCCAAATTGGCAAAACGGGACTTGCAACTAATTCTTGTTGACTGCATATATTTGAAAACGGGTGTGCAACTTATACATGGGCTTTAGGCAAAAGGGAGGAATTCCAAGTGTGAGTTTGGGGAGGAGGGGGGGGGGGGGGGGGGGAACTTATACACGGACATATACAGTAACTAATCTTGTGTTTTTGTAGCAAAACAGGCTGACTAGTCTTTAAGTCGATTACTACCGACCAGTCGACTTTTGAAAATAGCTATCGTGAGTGCAAAAAATTGCGACATCGGCACCATAGCTGCGACAGGTGGTGCAATTTCACAAAATTCTAAGTTCATCAAGGGCCATAACTCCAAGAAAAATATTTAGAACAACACATGCATTGAACAGTGGCTAGACATCAATAAGATACACTTACATGCCAAATATAAAGTCATTCCATCAAGTATTTCAAAAGTTATTGAGTTTTGAAACTCGTTGGTCACAGACAGACCGACCGACATTCTAAGTTCATCAAGGGCCATAACTCCAAGAAAAATATTTGGAACAACACATGCACTGAATAGTGGCTAGATATCAATAAGATACACTTACATGCCAAATATAAAGTCATTCCATCAAGTATTTCAAAAGTTATTGAGTTTTGAAACTCGTTGGTCACAGACAGACCGACCGACCGACCGACCGACAGACAGACCGACAGACAGACATACATTGCCACTTTTAGAGCTGCTAGTCGCAGCTAAAAACTCACTTCGGATATGGAGCACTACTGTAGCTTATGGACCATCAGGTAGATGACCCATGCCTCCTGAGCTGAAAATTTGTTTGTTGGGATCCAAAAGATTCTACGGGTGTAACAAGCAGACCTGTCATGATTAAGCTACCAGTCGACTATCGACTACAATTTCAAAGTCAACAATTATGGGTTTTCATCACTCCTTTTCGGATGAATTATTAGATATTACTCTTCTCCCAATCATGCTTGTAAGAAGTGTCAGAGGCTGTAAAATATCAAAATACACTGTAACTGATATGGGAAAGAAATACTAGAGGCTCTAAAGAGCCTGTAATCGCTCATCTGGAACTACATATAAAAATGTGATTTCCCATAGGCTTTCCATGGTAACTATCAGCTGAAATTGTGGCCATGTTTGCAACATTACATCAACATTACATGAGTGTCACTGGTAGAAGGTGTTCCAGTCCTCAATCACGTGAAGTTTCAAAACATTTGAATCCATCAAACAGAATCATAGAATGTCTCTGGTGGCCATATTTTCCAACCAACGGGAACAAAAAGAGGATCGTTTGTTGAGGGCCTCCGATAGATGATTCCTGCCAAGTTTTGGTTAACGTTGACTCAGTAGTTCCAGAGAGAAGATGAAAATGTGATTTCCCATAGGTTTTTTTATAGTAACTATAAACCGCAATTGTGGCCATGTTTGCAAAACACGATCATCATCAAATGAGGAACGTTGGTAGAGGGTGTCCAAGTCATCAACCATGCAAAGTTTCAAAACATTTGGCCCTGTGGTTTCAGAGGAGAAGAGTTTTCAAAATTGACCAATCAGAATCAAAGAATGCTTCTGGCGGCCTTGTTTTTCATCCAACAGGAATAGGAATAAAATGACTAACAGTTGTAGAGAACCTCTCATAGACCTAGCCTGCCAAGTCTGGTTCACAGTGGCTCAGTACTTTCAGAGAAGATGATGAAAATGTGATTTCCTATAGGGTTTCTGTAGTAACTATAAGCCACAATTGCAGCCATAATTGCAACGCAATGAAGATTAAATGAGGATCATTGGTAGAGGGGGTTACAGTCATCAGTAACATTAAGTTTCAAAACATTTGGCCTTGTAGTTTCAAAGAAGATTTCTCGAAAATGCACACATTTATGAATTCTGGTTCAACAAAAAAATCTGTAAAAGAAGGTTAAATATTTTGAAAATCACAATTTTTTCAGACAGTATTCTCTTACAAATAGCTTCGGATAGTTAAAGGGTTACAGGAAACACATTTTACTCCAATTTTGTCATATCTCAAATGATATAATTTACTGGTCAGCTAAGCTGACATGATGAGAAAGGAAAATAAACAAAACTTCCATGCTTTCCAAACACCTCTGTCATCAAGCAGTATTTATGATAAGTAACTTGAGAGTAAAACATGTATTAACATAATTACAGCTGCATCTGTTTACAGTACAAGTCAAAATAAGTTGTAGGATAATCCTGTAAACTATTATCTTTCTCTTCCTACACTGATAATACTAGAAGCTGACATCATTTTCTGGAAAGCTCTCACTGATAGCTTTCCAGAAAATGTCAGATTCTGATCTTGTCAGTGCAGGAACAGCAGTTTACTTAGTTTATTAGAGTTATGCTATAACTTATTTTGACTTGTACTGTATACACAATATTTTGGGTTTTTTTCCCCAGTTCTCAGTGGAGAAAACTGGACATAACCCTTACCAGATTCTCAAAAAACAAGTATTTAAATACCAATATTCGTGCAGAGAGACAATGGGTTGAGCATTAGAATATTTCCTCTGGGGGCCATATATTTCCATCCTCTCATAGACCATTCCTGAGAAGTTTGATTCACGTTGGCTCAGTAGTTCCAGAGAAGAAGAGGAAAATGTGATTTCCCATATGGTTTCTATAGTAACTATAAGCTGCAATTATGGCCATGTTTACAACCCGATCAACATTAAATGAGAATCATTGGTAGAGGGGGTCCAAAGTCATCATTTATGTGAAGTATCAAAAAATTTCACCTGGCAGTTTCAGAGAAGAAGATTTTTGAAAATCCACCAACCAGAATCAAAGAATGCCTCTGGTGGCCATATTTTTCAACCCACGGGAACAATATGAGGATCATTTGTAGAGGACCTCCCATAGACCATTCCTGCCAGGTTTGGTTCATGTCAGCTCAGCAGTTCCAGAGAAGAAGATGAAAAAGTGATTTCCCATAGGATTTCTATAGTAATTATAAGCTGCAATTGAAGCCTTGTTTGCAACCCGATCAACGTTAAATGAGGATCGTTGGTAGAGGGGGTCCCAGTCATCAACCATGCAGAGTTTCAAAACATTTGGCCCTGTGGTTTCAGAGAAGATTTCTCAAAATCCACCAATCAGAATCAAAGAATACCTCTGGCGGCATGTTTTCAAACCCATGGGATCAAAATGAGGATCGTTTGTAGAGGATCTCCCATAGACTATCCCTGCCAGGTTTGGTTCATGTCAGCTCAGTAGTTCCAGAGAAGATGATGAAAATGTGATTTCTCTAGGGTTTCTACAGTAACTATAAGCCGCAATTGCGGGCATGTTTGTGATCCAATCAACATTAAATGAGGATCATTGGTAGAGGGGGTCCCAGTCATCATGTGAAGTTTCAAAACATTTGGCCTAGCAGTTTCAGAGAAGATTTTGGAAAACCCACCAACTGGAATCAAAGAATGCCCCTGGAAGCCATGTTTTTAATCCAATGGGAACAAAATGAGGATCGTTTGTAGAGGACCTCCCAGAGACCATTCCTACCAAGTTTGGTTCACACAGACTCAGCGGTTACAAAGAAGAAGATGAAAATGTGAAAAGTTTATGGATGCCAGATGATGCCAAGTGATGAGAAAAGCTCACATGGCCTTTTAGGCCAGGTGAGCTAATAAAGATACAACACATGACACTAGGTCTGGCATTCTCGAAAGTATGGGAGTACAAATATTTGTCCTTTTCAGTTTGCAAAGGGGAGTGCAATTGCCTTCTTAAATCTCAATGCAGCTGTTATTAGACTCTTGACCACCTAAGGTGTAGGCCTGAGATGGTCAGGAGTCTGAATTTTCCTCGGAGCGCAGTTGGCGTGCAGCATACCTAAAAAATTTCTGGCACGAGGAACTAATGACCAAAAATATTGTTTTCTATATAGTTCTTTCTAGAGGTCACAGGGTATGATTAAAGTCAAAGTTAAGCGATTAAATTCTTCAAAAGTCGATCATGAAATTTCATAATCATGCTGGCCCAACTAACAAGTGAAGGAACCAGGCCTCACAATAGTCCAAAATCAGTGATGGTATATAATGTGTCCATCTGTTTGGTCATTGTACCAAATTACATGTATGCAGTGTTTAATACAGTGAAAGTGGAAATGGGGGTATGGTGAGGTTGAGTGTGGGGTGAGGGTGAGGGTGAGGGTGAGGTTGGGCCATGGGGGTAAAGGTCAGAAAGGCAATGGATTCTCCACTTTTTGAGATCATAGATTTTGGCCACTCCACTTTTGATGAATAAAAAATTACCCATGGATGTTTTTCTTTCAACATTTAACATGAATAGCAGACAATATTTGCAAAAAGAAATTTTGGAATTACTAAAAAATTGGGGTTTTTTGGCCCCCAAAACATAGCATATGACACCACATTGAAAGAAGCTTGTTGCATTTACTCCAATGAGGAGTTCAGCATCTGCAATGTTTCTAAATCAAAAATGGAAAATAATAATTAGAGCCCTCACACCTGCATTTTAGTTCTGCTGCCACTGTTTTAAAACATTGAATTTGCTACTTTAAAACATTGAATTTGCCAACAATGGGGAAGTCCCAAAGCAAGAACCCTATAAGGTATGCTTCTCAGCAATAAACCTGAAAAAAATTCCAAACATATGCCAAAAGATGGAAATGAAAATATGGGAATTTTCTCTCTCCCACCGTGCCAAAAACATGGTTGATGATTTTGTACCCAAAATGGACCAATTACAAAAATCTGAATGGTACAATTCTGTGGGGAAATGTCCACCGGGAACCACTCTACCAAATCAATTTGAGTTCACTGTAGATGTATCTATAAGTTACAACAGAAGCAGAACTAAAATACCATGCATTTAATATTTTATTTATTTATTTACTTACTGCCATTTATATTTATTGGTTTTTAAGGTCACTTTCTATACCTATGGACAGCAACACTCGTACCCATTCAAGTTAATTATGTGGTCCTGTTAAGAGAGGACCTTACATGTCTGGGCATTGGTTACTAGGTTCCACTTTAACTCTTAACCTGCTGATTATTTTTGAAATTATTTTTACCATATGTAGTCATGGCTGCTTTGAAATTATAAATGAAATGGCAAAATTGAAGATCATTGGTACCAATGTTATTTGATGAAATTTCAACATAACAGCATTGTGTGTGTACAAAGTCAGAGTAATCCATGCATTTTTAAATGTAAACTGTTAGACTGGCTAAAGGAAGAATGTTGATACACATAAGCAGCATGTTCAGAGGTTATTGTAAATGGCAACTTTTTTCACAGAAATGAATGCTAATCAATAGCTCTTATCTAAAGGTCTTGCCTAATGAGCACACCAAGTTCAAAAACAATCCTATGATAAATATGGCCTGTAGGTCATGTTAAAGGATGTTGATGCACAAATGCAATAAATTCAAACATTGTTGCTAACAGCAACAGTTTTTGATGGAAATGAAAAGAAAATTAATAGCTTCTATCTTTGTCACCTTGCCCAAGCATACAAAGTTTCAAAACAACCTGATAATGAATGTGCCCTCTGAGGCATGCCAAAGAAAGATCTTAATGCACAAATGCACTAAGTAGAAGGTCACTGCTTGTGGCAATGTTTTTTGTTAGGTTTCTTTTAGGGGGGGGAATGTTATGGAAATTCATAAATATACCCTGCAGAGAGTGCAAAAGGGATAAGTTGACGCATAAATGCAGTAAATTTCAAAGGCTGGTGATAACAACAATACTTTTTTATGGAAATGAAAAAAAGCAATAGCTCATGTCTAGAGGTCACCCCAAACACACATACCAAGTTTCAAAGTGATCTGATTATAATTGTGCCCTGAAGAGTGTGTTAAAGGGAAATATTGAGGTCTGACTGAACTAAGTTCAAAGGTCAGTGGCAACATTTTTTGACAGAAATGGAAGAAAATCGATCGACAGCTCCCATACTCATGTCACCCCAAACAAGCACACTAAGTTTGCAAGCGATCCAATCATAAATGTGCCTTGCAGGATGTGTCAAAGGGAAATATTGAGGCTTAACTGCACCAAGTTTTTACTAAGTTCATCGAAGGTCATTGCCAGTGGCAACATTTTTTAACAGAAATCGAAGAAAATCGATAGCTCCCATCTAGAGGTAACCCCAAACAAGCATACAAAGTTTCAAACCGATCTGATCATAAATGTGCCCTGTAGGGCATGTCAAAGGAATATATTGATTTCTGACTAAACTAAGTTCAAAGATCGTTGCCAGCGGCAACATTTTTTGACAGACGGAAATGGAAGAAATTCGATAGCTCCCATCTAGAGGTCTCCACAAACAAGCATGCTAGGTTTCAAAGCAATCCGATCATAAATGTGCCGTGTAGAGTGTGCCAAAGGGAAATATTGAAGTCTGACTAAACTAAGTTCTAAGAATGTTGGCCGCGGCAACATTTTTTTACGGAAATAAAAGAAAACCGATAGCTCCCATCTAGAGGTCTCCCCAAACAAGCATGCCAGGTTTCAAAGCAGTCTGATCATAAATGTGCCCTGTAGGGTATGCCAAAGGGAAATATTGAGGTCTGACTAAACTAAGTTCTAAGAACGCTGGCCGTGGCAACATTTTTTGACAGAAATGGAAGAAAATCGATATCTCTCATCTAGAGGTCTCCCCAAACAAGCATGCCAGGTTTCGAAGCAATCCGATCATAAATGTTCCCTGTAGGGTGTGCCAAAGGGCAATATTGCAGCCTAACTAAACTAAGTTCTAAGAATGTTGGCCGCGGCAACATTTTTTGACGGAAATGGTAGGAAATTGATAGCTCCCATCTAGAGGTAACCCCAAACAAGCATACCAAGTTTCAAAGTGATCTAATCATAAATGTGACCTGTGAGATGTTCCAAAGGAAATTGTGGATGTCCGTCGATGGACGAGAAGTGATGGCAATACCTCAGCTTGACTTTGTCAAGTTTAGCTAAATGAAAGTGTCAATGACACTGTAGCTCAAATTTGTTTAAGACATGTACATGTATAGTATGTGACACAGCAATGACAAACATCTAGGTAATGATCTGATAACAAAAGTACATGTAAAGTATTGTAACGGTCTGTACATAAATACTGGCCGTAGCCTGTAACAAATGTATAGGTAATGTATTGTAAAAGTGAGGTGACAGTTAGATGTTAAACTAGAACAGAAATCTTTGAGTCCTAGACTGGGTCTGACTGAATCCAAAAATATTTGTTCTCATAGCACAGTGATAACAAAGGCACCCCAAAACACGCGTATCTTTCACAAGGTGATAACAAAGGTACCCCAAGAAGTTTCGTGAAGATCAGTTCATAAATACAGACTCTAGCCCGAGCCGTATAGACATGTGCACTTACTGTGTACAAGTAGCATTGAACAAATCAGTTAATCTAATTTGCATAATTTCTGGCGAGAAAAAAACCTGTATTATATGTGATGTATTCCATGTTACTAAACATTCATACAGAAATTTATTCAAATCAGAACTTTCATACAGAAGTTCTGTACAAAAGACTGATTGCACTAATTTTGGTGCAAAATGGCTGCTGGCGGCATCTTGAATTTTGGACTGCACCCACAAACACTCGTTCTCGTCCCAAGGTGATAACAAAGGTACCCAAGAAGTTTCATGAAGATTGGTTCATAAATATGGCCTCTAGCCCGAGCCTTATTGGCATTTGCAGTTACAGCGCTGAAAGTAACATTAAATAGATCAAAGTTAGTCCAATTGGCATAATTTATGCATGAGAAAAAAACTTGAATTATATGTGATGTATCCAATGGCACTAAACATTCACACAAAAATTATTCAAATCGGCGCTTTCATATGGAAGTACTGTGCAAAAATCTGATTGCACGTAATTTTGTACAAAATGGCTGCCAGCGGTCATCTTGAATTTCAGACCGGACCCAAAAACACACGTTCTCGTCCCACGGTGATAACAAAGGTACCCAAGAAGTTTCGTAAAGATTGGTTCATAAATACGGCCTCTAGCCCGAGCCGTATTGGCATTTGCACTTACAGTGCTGGAAGTAACACTAAAAACAATCAGTCTAATTTGCATAATTTACGCATGAGAAAAAAACCCGTATTAAATGTGATGTATCCCATGGTACTAAACATTCATACAAAAAATTATTCAAATCAGAGCTTCTATATGGAAGTTCTGTGCAAAAATCTGATTGCACCTAATTTTGTACAAAATGGCTGCCAGCGGCCGTCTTGAATTTCAGACCGGACACAAAAACACTCATTCTCATCTTACAGTGATAACAAAGGTACCCAAGAAGTTTCATAAAGATCGATTCATAAATACGGCCTCTAGTCCGAGTCGTGTGTACGACACGACAGACGGACGATGGGCCATGACAGTACTTTAAATTTGGCTTCGCCAAAGTTGAGCTAAAAACCATCTCCCATGTAGGAAGACAAAAAAATATGTTAACAAATTCTAATGACTAAAAATAATTTAGCACATGATCGGTTATTCTTGGCATAGAAGCAAATAAATCAGTTGAAATATGTGCTTCTGCTGTTCAATGGGATAAATTTTTTCAAAAGTGGGTGGCAAGGGCATGTTATGCCATTGAAGTTGAAGCTGTAGCATATTGTTATGATGAAGTCACAATATATCAGAACCATTGAGTACTAGTATCTAGTTTCCATAATGTGTTGCAAAAAATCTATTGAAGCTTAATTGAAATGCATCAGATAGCAATGTTACTGGGTAGAGACTGCAGTTTTGCTGTTACTTTTGTAACATGAAGAGCTCCCGAACATGATATATATAATTATACAGGTGTGCAGTTTGTTACTTAAAATTTCTATGTTTATCCTTTACCCAATGCTATCAATAAAAATCGGCATTCAAATTTCCTTATTATGCCCCCAATAAAGATGCATCTTAAATCCAAATTGTATGTCTGTCAATCAGACAGTCCATCTGCCTGTCCAACTTTATTTGTCTGTCCAGAGCCATAACTCTATAATGCTGGATTTCCATGAAACTTTACACAACGGTATAGACCAATGCACAGCAACACCATACTCAAGTAACAAAGGTCAAGGTCACAGGTATGGGAAAACTAAATGCTCTCACAGTCTGTATTTGTCCGTCTGTCCGCTTGGGTAGCTTTCCACCTAACTTCACACAAAGGTAAAGATCTAGGGAAGGTCTGTTGTGCAGCAACACCATGCTTGAGTGACAAAGATCAAGGACACAAAAATGCGAAATCTTATTTCTCTCAAAGACTATATATTTATCCATCCGGAACCATAACTACAATGCTTGGGTGGATTTCCACAAAACTTCAAAGAATGATAAAGACCAATGGAAGGTCAGACTCAGATGTGCAGCAACACCATGCTCGAGTGACAAAGGTCATGGTCACAGGAATGGAAAAACTTAATTCTCTCAGGTTTTTCATCCTGAACAATTTCAACACAGAACTTTTCATTCCAGTATTAATTTATTGGCCATTGTTTTGGGGGCATCTGTGGTAGGGCAGTCACTGTTTGTCTTGTTTTTTCTTTCCAGTTTTGCTTCCAAAATATAGCTTATGACCCCCTTATTGGAATGAGCTTATTCCAAAGGGGGCATAAGCTTTGTTTTAGGGCAAAAAACAAACACTTGTAGTTATTTAAGATATTTTTTGCAAGTGTTGTCTGCTACTAACTGTAAAAAACATTTGAAGAAATAATGCAATACAAACATTCCTTACCTTCCATCCCAGATTTTCAAAGAACGTACACAGTCTAGCTTGACCTGTAGTTTTCCCTCCACATGGCCCTTAAAAATAAAACAGTACATCATCTACTTTTAATTGAATAGCCATTTTACCAGTGATATATTTATTTATTGGTGTTTAAGGTCACATACTTCTGCACAATGGCTAATCATTAACACAACATGGAGATAAAGTCAAGGTCAGGCAATCGTATATATATCCCATGTTGCCTATTTTTGAGGACTCGCACCCCAAGCATTAGTGACTGGGTCCTATTTTACCAATGAAATAGAGCTTGTTCACCTCAGTAAACAAGCACTGCTTCACTTCCCTGGCTTCCCACAAAGGGGGGGGGGGGGGGGTGGGGGGGTGTTACCAGTGAAAAAATATTCAATCAACAAGAGTTTTCAATTAACAAGGATTGGCCCAATTCCTCTAATTTAAAGTTATTGATTGGTGTTTTTGTGTTTAACAGTTCATGGTCACTTTCAGCATCTTTGTCTATATCATGACCACCATAAAGGTATGAAGTCATCACCAATCATTTATACCTACTTCAGAGAACATCCACCCCAGGCATTGGTTCCAGGTTCTATTTTACCAGTACGGCAGAACTTGTTTACCACAGTAAACAAGCAATGATCTACCGTATTTACTCTATATATTGGGACACTCTATAATTTGGGACACACATTTTTTCCAGAAAAATATTTTTTTTATGCTCCAATGTTTGGGACACTCAGGAGACGTGTTTCCAGTTGGCCCAGTCACATGAAAACGGTGCAAAATGCTCAATATTAAAGCTAAGTTTGAGTTTAATTCTCCTTTTTAAACAATAAAAAATTGATAATACATACTGATTTGTGTTATTTTTATTCAAATCTGTTCCTAAGTTTTAATATTTACAGTCCGGACTGACATGAGGAAGACTATTTAATACTACACTGTGACAGTCTTCAACCCTTTACTGAACGCTAGTGGCAGATGACACTCATAAAAAGAATTCTTGTGTAACTAAACATTTTCATTTTTTGCTTCCAAAACATAGCTTATGAACCCTCATTAGAACGGGCGCAATGCGCTTGTTCCAATGAGGGGCATAAGCTATGTTTTGGAAGCAAAAAATGAAAATCTAAAAAAAAATTGGATGGCGATTTTCGTATATAGTGATGGAAAACAAATCACACACAACTTGATTCAGCATCAAAACAAGACCAGGTTGTGTTTTTTCCCCATTTTCTAAGATGAGGGACATCTGTGAAAATATTTATTTTTAGCTGTCCCAATACATAGAGTAAATACGGTACTTCTGGAGGTCCCACAGGGGATAACTGAGTAAAAAGGAGAATTTATTCTATTACACAGATAGATCATAATAGATTAAATCCCTGTGTTGGACATACTGAAGCCAAATGGGTCTACATCGGAATTTATTAATCCTTGGGGTAATATCTTAACATATTACTAACTTTTTTATTCAATTAACAGGAGAATACTTGATAAGCTGCATGCAATTAAAAGGTCAAATTTGTACTGAAGGCATGGTAATTGATTTTGTATTTGGAAGTTATATTCAATTAATAGGGTTATTCAATTACGAGACGGCCAATTATGTAGTCTCAATTGTATTAACTCTTAATCCGCTGAGTATTTTCAAGATATTTTTCATCAAATCTAGTCATGACTGCCATTAACATTAGACATTACATGGAGTCAACCTAACAAGTAACAAGTTACAATAAAATCCTTCCATAAATACGACCCATAGACTATGCTAAAGGATGAATGATCGCGACCAAAAGGGGACGTTCTCATCTAGACATTATTTGGAGTCATTCTACCACGCTACAATGAAATCTCTTCATAATTATGACCGGTAGACTGTTCTAAAGGTTTTCGGGCCCCTGTTGCCGTCACAGTTGCCCAATCGTATCCTAAAGAGGACGTTCTCATCTAGACATTATATGAAGTCAACCTACCAAGTTACAATGAAATCTCTTCTTAAATATGACCTGTAGACTGTGCTAAAGGTTTTCGGCCTTCAGGCTCGGGCAGCCATCATGGTTGAATGATCGCAACCAAAAGGGCACATTCTCATCTGGAGTGATCCTACGAAGTTACAATGAAATCCCTTCATAAATATGACCTGTAGACTGTGCTCAAGGTTTTCGGGCTTCAGGCACCTGTAGCCGTCACAGCTGACCAATCATGACCAAAAGAGGATGTCATCATCTAGGCATTATATGGAGTCAACCTAACAAGTTACAATGAAATCCCTTCATAAATATGACCTTTTGACTGTGCTAAAGGTTTTTGGGCTCGGGCAGCCATCAAGGCTGGCTGAATGATCGAGATCAAAATGGGACGTTCTCATCTAGACATTATTTGGAGTCATCTTACCAAGTTACAATGAAATCCCTTCATAAATATGACCTGTAGACTGTGCTAATGTTTTTGGGCTTCAGGCCCCTGTAGCCGTCACAGTTGCCCAATCACGTCCAAAAGGGGACTTTCTCATCTAGACATTATATGAAGTCAACTTATCAAGATACAATGAAATCCCTTCATAAATATGACCTGTAGACTGTGCTAAAGGTTTTCTGGTTTTGGGCTCGGGCAATCATCACGGTTGACAGATCACGCCCAAATGAGGAAATTCTCATCAAGACATCATACGGAGTCATCGTAGCAAGTTACAATGAGTCCCTCCATATCAAACATGACCTGCAGACTGTGCTAAAAGTTTTTGGGTTTCAGGCTTGGGCAGCCATCACAGTTGACATATCATGCCCAAAAGGGGTCGTTCTCATCTAGGCATTATACAGAGGCATCCTACCAAGTTACAATGAAATCCCTTCATAAATACGACCTGTAGACTGTGCTAATGGTTTTCGGGTTTTGGGCTCGGGCCGCCATACCGGTTGGCTGATCACAACCAAAAGGGGACATTCTCATCTAGACATGACCCAAAACCTGCATATGAAATTTCGTGACGATCAGACAAGAACTACGGGGTGTAGCCTGTACCTGAAGGTTGAATAAAAAACTTTAACCAAAACTCCAAATGTTAACTAAACAGGGAAAAAAAACAAAAAAACATTTGAACCTTCAGTAAAAAACTTTAACCACAAACTTTAACCAAAACTCTAAATGTTAACAGACAGACAGACGGACGGACGGACGGACGGACAAAAGTCATGACTATAGCCCTCACTGTAAACAGTCGTGCTAAAAATGTGATTTCCCATAGGCTTTCCATGATAACTATGAGCTGCAATTGTGGCCATGTTTACAACATTACATGAGGATCATTGGTAGAAGGTGTCCCAGTCTTCAATCATGTGAAGTTTCAAAACAATTGAATCCATCAAACAGAATTATAGAATGTCTCTGGTGGCCATATTTTCCAACCAATGGGAACAAAAAGAGGATTGTTTGTAGAGGGCCTACCATAGACCATTCTTGCCAAGTTTTGGTTCACGTCAGCCCAGAAGTTCCAGAAAGAAGATGAAAATGTGATTTCCATAGGTTTTTTCTATAGTAACTATAAACTGCAATTGTAGCCATGTTTGCAATACGATCAACATTAAAATGAGGAACGTTGGTGGAGGGTGTCCCAGTTATCAACCATGCAAAGTTTCAAAACATTTGGCCCTGTGGTTTCAGAGAAGAGTTTTCAAAATTGACCTACATGTATCAGAATCAAAGAATGCTTCTGGCGGCCACGTTTTTTCACGCAACAGGAATAAAATGAGTAACAGTTGTAGAGAACCTTTCATAGACAATGCCTGCCAAGTGTGGTTCACATTGGCTCAGTGCTTTCAGTGCAGATGAAAATGTGATTTCCTATAGGGTTTCTATAGTAACTATAAGCCACAATTGCAGCCATAATTGCAACTTGATGAAGATTAAAATGAGGATCATTGGTAGAGGGGGTTACAGTCATCGGTCACACAAGTTTTCAAACCATTTGGCCTTGTAGTTTCAAAGAAGATTTTCTTGAAAATGCACACATTCATGAATTCTATTTCAACAAAAAAAAAAATCAGTAAAAAGAAGGTTAAATATTTTGAAAATTAGAATTTTCTCAGTCAGTATTCTCTTTCAAAATAGCTTTGGATGAGTAAAGGGTTACAGTCAAACACATTTTTCTCCAATTTTGTCAAATCTTAAAAGATAAACAATAATTACTGTCATCTAAGCTGACATAGTGACGAGTGAATATAAATGAAAACTTTTCTGGTGTTCCAAGCACTGTCATCAATCAAGATTTACTGATAAGTAACATGAGACTAATAATCAACATACAGTTGCCATTGTTTACAGTAGTTCAAGTCAAAATAAGTTGTGTAGGAAAATCCTATAAACTATGGCAATGTATCTTTCTCTTCCTACACTTATAAGACCAGAAGCTGACATCATTTTCTGGAAAGCTCTCTCTGATAGCTATCCAGAAAATGTCAGATTCTGATCTTGTCAGGGCAGGAGCAGCAGTTTACTTAATGCATTGCAGTTATGCTACAGCTTATTTTGACTTGTACTGTATACACAATATTTTGGGGTTTTTTTTCCAGTTCTCAGTGGAGAAAACTGGAACCAACCCTTCACAAAAACAAGTATTTTGCTGACAGTACTGATCTTCGTGCAGACAGGAGAGGCATTGGGTTAAGCATTTGAATATAGCCTCTGGTGGCCACATATTTCCATCCTCTCATAAACCATTCCTGCAAAGTTTGGTTCACGTCGGATCAGTAGTTCCAGAGAAGAAGATGAAAATGTGATTTCCCATAGGGTTTCTATAGTAATTATAAGCTGCAATTGTGGCCATGTTTACAACCCGATCAACATTAAATGAGGATTGTTGGTAGAGGGGGTCCCAGTCATCACCTATGTGAAGTATCAAAACATTTGGCCTGGCAGCTTAAGAGGAGAAGATTTTTGAAAATCCACCACTTAGAATCAAAGAATGCCTCTGACGGCCATGTTTTTCAACCCATGGGAACAAAATGAGGATCATTTCTTGAGGACCTCCCATAGACCAACCCTGCCAGGTTTGGTTCACGTCGGCTCAGTAGTTCCGGCGAAGAATATGAAAATGTGATTTCCCATAGGGTTTCTATAGTAACTATAACCTGCAATTGTGGCCATGTTTATGACCCAATCAACATGAAATGAGGATCGTTGGTAGAGGGGGTCCCAGTCATCATTTAGGTATGTGAAGTTTCAAAACATTTGGCCTGGCAGTTTCAGAGAAGATTTTTGAAAATCCACCAACCGGAATCAAAGAATGCCTCTGGAAGCCATGTTTTTCATCTGACGGGAACAAAATGAGGATCGTTTGCAGAGGACCTCCCATAGACCATTCCTGCCAAGTTTGGTTCACATCGGCTCAGCAGTTACAGAGAAGAAGATGAAAATGTGAAAGGTTTACGGACGTCAGACGACGGACGCCAAGTGATGAGAAAAGCTCACATGACCTTTTAGGCCAGGTGAGCTAAAAAGGGGGAAAAAGATGTTTTGGATAACTATCGAGGGATCTCTGTCAGTAGCAACATTGGGAATGTTTTCTGTAAAGTCCTGTATGGGAGATTAGAGGAAGTGATTGAGGAGAAGGGTTTTTTGGGAGAAATCCAGAATGGATTCAGGAAGGGAAGGAGAGCCACTGACCATCTTTTCACGCTATCCCAAATGATAAATCCGCAAAAGCAAAAAAGAAAAAGACGTTCATGGCCTTTTTGGATGTTAAAAAGGCATATTATAGAGTAGGGGGGGGGAGGGTTTGTGGCGCAAGCTGGAGGCTCTGGGCTTAGGAGGTAAGTTTGTTGGAGTTATGAAAGCATTATATAAAGATGTACAGAGTGAACTTAGCCTGGGAAACATTACAACAAAACATGTGCCTATGGAGATAGGCCTAAAACAGGGGTGTATCCTTTCGCCAATTCTTTTTGCATTGTACATCACAGGTTTAGGACACGAACTCCTGCATAGCGACGAGGGGGTTGCAGTTGGGGACTTGAAGATCCCAGGGCTATTTTTTGCAGACGATATGGTGCTAGTGTCAGAAAGCGAAGAGGGGGGTTGCGAAAATGCTGGGAATTGTTGGGAAATATGGGAGCAAATGGAGACTTGAACTTAATGAAAGTAAGAGCAAAGTTATACCTATGGGCCGCAAAATGGACCCCACTCGAAGGTGGAGAGTGGGGGAGTTCTGCATTCTGGAAGACAGCAGCAAACTGCTTAGTGTAGGAGAGACAAGTAACTATGAGTATCTGGGGGTAAATATAAACATCACAGGAAGGGGCATCTACCGAAACCACACAAATAAATTGATTCTCAAGGGGAAGGGAATCCTTAACCAAATGAAACTTATAGGGAGAAACAGTTTCAATAAGGTTTTCTTGGGGAAAACCATTTGGGAAATGGTGGGTCTGCCAAGTATAACATACGGTACGGAAGTTGTACCCCTAAACCAGATGGCTGTTAAGAGAGCTTGGAAATCCTGCAGAATGATGCAGGCCGTTGGATAACAGGGTCGGCTAATGCCGCGGCATTAGAAGCAATCAGGGGTGAGCTTGGGTGGATGAGGATCAAAGACAGGATAGACCTATTGAAACTCGGTTATCTTAATTATTTGGTAAATCTCCCCGGCAGCCGATGGTGTAAAATAATGTTCCTGAGAACCTTCAACTATTTATTTATTTATTGGTGTTTAAGGTCACATACTTGTGCACAATGGCTAATCGTGACCATGACAGTTTTACGGGTGGAGGAAGCCGGAGTACCCAGAGAGAACCACCGAGCATCGTTGAGCAACTGTCAGCACCTCAATATTCTAACTCTGTTCAAGCTCTGCTCAAGCAGGGTTACAGCGGTTGAAGACATGTGCGCTTCGACGGACAGTACACCTTAGTACACAGCGTCATCGTGCCCCCATGTAGGCAACCGGGATAAAGTGCCTTGTCCAAGGACACAATGCAGGTCGTCCCGGACAGGGATCGAACTCGGGATCTCTAGCATAGAAATCCAACTGTCTACCACTGAGCCACCGCGAGCCCAAACTTTCAACTCAAATATCAAGATGGGGTGGATGGTCCAAGTGAGGGAGCTAGTAGAGAACTACTCATTGGTGATCTCGGACCTAGACGTTGGGGCAACCCAGGGTAAATGAAAGTGTCAATGACACTGTAGCTCAACTTGTCAAGACAAAGACATGTACATGTATAGCATGTGACACAGCAATGACAAACATCTAGGTAATGACCTGATAACAAAGGTACATATAAAGTATTGTAACGGTCTGTACATAAATACTGAGCGTTGCCTGTAACAAATGTATAGGTAAAGTATTGTAAAGGTGGGTGACAGTCAGATGCTAAACTAGAAAAAGTCATTGAGTCCCACAGGGGGTCTGACTGAACCCCCAAAATATTTGTTCTCATAGCACAGTGATAACAAAGGCACCCCAAAACACACTCATTCCTGTCCCAAAGTGAAAACAAAGGTACCCAAGAAGTTTCGTGAAGATCAGTTCACAAATATGAGCTGTGCAGAAGTTGTGACAAAAAACTGATTGGACCAAATTTCGGTACAAAATGGCCACTGGCAGCCATCTTGAATTTTGGACCGCGCCCAGAAACACTCGTTCTCGTCCCAAGGTGATAACAAAGGTACCCAAGAAGTTTTGTGAAGATCGGTTCATAAATACAGCCTCTAGCCCGAGCCGTATTGCCATGTGCACTTACAGAGTATAAGTAGCACTGAATAAATCAAAGTTCATCTAATTTGCATAATTTCTGCACGAGAAAAAAACCCGTACTATATGTGATGTATTCCATGTTACTAAACATTCATACAAAAATTTATTCAAATCAGAACTTTCATACAGAAGTTCTGTACAAAAGACTGATTGCACTAATTTTGGTACAAAATGGCTGCTGGTGGCCATCTTGAAATTCAGACCACACCCAAAAACACTCGTTCTCATCCCACGGTAATAACAAAGGTACCCAAGAAGTTTCATAAAGATCGGTTCATAAATACGGCATCTAGCCTGAGCCGTATAGAAGTTGTGTACAAAAAACTGATTAGACCTAATTTCGATACAAAATGGCCACTGGCAGCCATCTTGAATTTTGGACCGCACCCAGAAACACTCGTTCTCGTCCCAAGGTGATAACAAAGGTACCCAAGACGTTTCATGAAGATCGGTTCATAAATACAGACTCTAGCCCGAGCCGTATTGACATGTGTACTTACTGTGTGTAAGCAGCACTGAAAAAATCAAAGTTCATCTAATTTGCATAATTTCTGCACGAGAAAAAAACCTGTATTATATGTGATGTATCCCATGGTACTAAACATTCACACAAAAAATTATTCAAATCAGCGCTTTCATATG
Source organism: Pictodentalium vernedei (assembly GCA_031216915.1). NCBI lineage: Eukaryota > Metazoa > Mollusca > Scaphopoda > Dentaliida > Dentaliidae > Pictodentalium > Pictodentalium vernedei. Next base: position 243,119,895 of record CM062294.1, on the reverse strand, counting down.
GAAGTTTTGTGCAAAAATCTGATTGCACCAAATTTCGTACAAAATGGCTGCCATCGGCCATCTTGAATTTCGGACCGGACCCCAAAACACTCGTTCTCGTCCCACGGTGATAACAAAGGTACCCAAGAAGTTTCGTAAAGATCGGTTCATAAATACGGCCTCTAGCCCGAGCCGTATTGGCATTTGCACTTACAGTGCTGAAAGTGACACCAAAAAACATCAAAGTTAGTCTAATTTGCATAATTTACGCACGAGAAAAAAACCCGTACTATATGTGATGTATCCCATGGTACTAAACATTCATACAAAAAATTATTCAAATCAGAGCTTTCGTATGGAAGTTCTGTACAAAAAACAGATTTCTGCATCGTCGGCACAAAATGGCAGCTGGCAGCCATCTTGAATTTCGGACCGCATCCCAAAAACACTTGTTCCCGTCCCAGGGTCATAACAAAGGTACACAAGAAGTTTCGTAAAGATCGGTTCATAAATACGACCTCTAGCCCGAGCCATAGCCAATTGTTGACGTACGGACAGACGGACAGACGGAGACAGACGGATGGATGGACGGACGGACAGACGGACGACGGGCCATGACAATAGCTCAAATTTGACTTCGTCAAAGTTGAGCTAAAAAATGGTCAGAGAAAGGGTCATGGAGGATTGTAACCGTAATTGGTAAAGGGGAGGGGGGGGGGGGGTCAAATCAAAGATGTCTTTGGGTGGCCTGCATGATAAAGAGAAGTCTGGTTTTGAAGAGTACCTTGATGAACCTTTGGGGGGCCACTGATGTTGAAGCTCAGGTCGCGGTCCCTGGAGCTGAGGGGAAAAATTTAGAAAAACAGTGAAAAGGAGTGCAAGATGTTTAATTTGGGCGTGGTGGAGACCCTGGAACACTTTCTTCTAGAATGCCCAAAATACCAGTCTAAAAGAATAATATTCACTGGGAGTATAATGGGGAAGTGGGATGGGAGAATGAAGGACATGTGGTTAGTGGGCGACTCAAAAGAGAGGGTTAATATGCTAATCGGAGAGATTGGGAAGAATGGGGCAAGCGATGTCATCAGGCAGTTTGTCTACAAGTGTTTTGAGGAAAGAAGAAGCGTGGGAATAGGGAGGCAGTTGAGAGTGCAGGGGTAACCAAGGCCTTCTCCTACGAGAACTGCGACAAATCAGCGGCCGGCCAAAGTGTTATTATTATTATTACTTATTTCAACGACAAGAAAACTCCTGTGCTGAGCAGGAATATCTGCCATCAGCATGCAAAGAGTTAAGGCTGGTCTGGCAGAGATATACTTGAACATTTATAGTAGAAGAAACTAGAATCTGATACTACAGCTGGAACAAGAAGTCATGTGAATGTATTGTGCATTATTTTGAAGTAATAGCACGCTGAGTAAGTGCCTCGTCCTTGTCAAACTACACCGTTAAGTGTAACTCAATTTCTGTAGAAAAACAGTGTGCCCAACTCTGTACAATTCTATACCAGTAAATAGAGATCATTAACGTCACTCCTAACCTTCAATGGGATACATGCAATGGCATAAATAGATATTAAAATTTTACAACATATACAGAATGAGGAGAGTGGATTACCACTTAATCGCTGCGCCATATATTCTCCACTTGAAAAGTATTTATAATTGTTCATAACAGCACAAGAAACACCTGCCAACTTTCATCAAATGGGCTGCTAGATGAAAGTTTGCAAGTGCTTCTTGTGTTTTGGTGCGCGGACAAAATCCCATCCGGACAATATCCCTGATTTTTTACCCGGACGAAATCCCAGCGGACAAAATCTCAGACATGGGAGGACAAAACACCAGGCAATATTTTTTCACAAAAAGCGGACAAAATCCCAGGTAGTATTTTTTTCTGGCAAAAGCAGACAAAATGCCAGGAAATATTTTTGATTTACAAAAACAGTGTTTTGGTTGTTGTTTTACTCAAACTTCTCACTTTGTTTTAAACCGCCTGTCCGTCTATTTTTTCATCAATGAAACTTCAATCATGCCAGTTCTCAAACTTCTCACTTTGTTTTAAACCGCCTGTTCATCACTGAAACTTCCATCATTCCGCCTACTCGCTTTGTGTTAACCCGCTTGTTTTTTTAGCGATAATATATAACACAAATCCGTTGGACAGAATAAATGTATGTAGTTAATTAAGGCACAATTGATGCATTTCAAAGGAAAAAGTTATTTTCTACCAGAAAAATACCAGTCATTAACATTAATTCTTGGAAAGCTCTCTCAGAACTTTCCAATAACTAATGTTACTTACTGGTATTTTCAGTGATAAAAAGTATTTTTGTATGTCTAAGTCTTATGTAGTTAGTTAAGGCACAATTGATGCATTTCAATGGAAAAAGATATTTTCTACCAGAAAAATACCAGTCATTAACATTAATTCTTGGAAAGCTCTCTCAGAGCTTTCCAATAACTAATATTACTTACTGGTATTTTCAGTGGTAAAAAGTATTTTTGTATGTCTAAGTCTTATGTAGTTAATTATGGCACAATTGATGCATTTCAAAGGAAAAGGTATCCTCTATTTTCTACCATAAAAATACCAGTCATCTTTAACATTAATTCTTGGTAAGCTCTCTCAGTTAACAACTATCCGAGTCCAAAACCATTGGCCAGCGACGCCAGAGAAGCTGTGAAGAAGTTGTGAATTGGTAACAAAACACCAACCTTTGAAAATAGCACTGGAAAAACAATAAACCTTGGCCAATTACGGTAGAACTGTTCTCAATTTTTAATCTTATCAAAACACACTGCCTTCATTATTAGAAGTGTCACAGTATTGCATATTTTTTATCATAAATTAGTATAAACACACCTGTCTTAACCTATGGTTATTGTTGTTCTTAAAACTTATTATCGCTGGTATTGTTATAATAAATCACTAGTTACTTTGAAGAACATACATGTAGTTACAGTGCTTATATTAATTCTGCTGTTAATGTTAATATTAATGATATTACGAAATAAAAGTACTTGAATCCAATGGTATAAAAAATTGTGTCTTTTTATTTTTTATACCCAACTGGGATTCTGTCCGCCCATGTATGGGATTTTGTCCGCTGGGATTTTGTCCGGATGGGATTATGTCCGATGGGATTATGTCCGGCGTTCTGTGTTTTGTCCTCAGCAATTGTAATTTATCACTAAGTGAAAAATCTATTCTATGGCAATTTAGTAGTAATCCACCATCCACATACATGAACTGTAGTTTCAATATTTTCTTTCTGTGATTGGTTCAGTTTGTGATTTGACTACCTACTTTGCTAATAGCGCATTATATTTTGCAGTGTACAGCACCAACGCTCTTATGAATTTCTGACTACTTCATTCTTCTGCAATAAGGTGCACACTGACTAATCTGTATTTCTGCTCTCGTTGTGACAGATTTCTAGTTTCAACTTTTCAAGAAGACACAGTGGAGCCCACTTAATTGCATACCTCTTAATTGTATATCCCTGTTAATTGAATATAATTTTCAAACACAAAACCATTTACTATATCAGTAGAGTAAACTCTACAAATTTAATTAAGTTAACTGTATATAATTTTTTGTAATATGTCCAAAAAATTACTGACACGCACCAAATTCCCCTTATTTATTAACCTTTTTGGCCTCACTACATCCAATACAGGCATTTATTCTATTATATCTTGTTTGACAGAGCTCTATGAGCTCTGTCAAACAAGATATAATAGAATAAATGCTCAGTTTACCTCCAGAACACAGGAAACTGACCAAATCTCTGTTAATTGGATACTCCTGTTAATTGAATAATTTTCACTGACAAAATGGAAATTCAATTAAGAGGATTCTACTGCACTGGCAATTGATCCCACAAGTAGAAACAAAGGTCTGCTGTTTTAAAGGCTTAATTAAAATATCTACCAGAATACGAATATGCATTCTCCATCAGAAGAAACTCAAATCTTCCAGACTCAATTATTTATATGATAAAAGTTTATTTATAAGATCTATATGATTTTCTTTCCGAGAAATAGCCATTATCAAGTTTGGTAGACACAACTTCAAAATCGGCTGATATGATGGTGATCTCATCCGATATGATGGAAGCCAAAGTTGTCCTCCTTGAAACATTACTAGACGTTGCCAATTTGTTTATTTAATTGAAATTGTTTGCTGTTATTCGCCGAACAAAATAAGGAAAAGTTTTGCTACCAGGGATAATGGAGTAGTTTGACACTGAGTTTTGAGGGGGAAAACCAAGACGTACGGATAGATGAACTAGAAAAAGAAACTTTGGACTAGATGAAAAGAATGGAAACAATAACACTGTCAGAAAACTGTAACAGATCAGAGAACACTTTGTAATTATTTGTTTTGGGTTTAATAAATAAAGAGATTATTACTTAGTTGGTTTCATATCAGCAGGTATATCAGCCCTGAGTAACTTCACATCAGCTTCAACCTCAGACTAACCTCAGGCTGATATCTCGGCCAATATCATAGAGCTGCATGGTATCCAAATTTCAATACTGGTATCGGTACCTGCCACATACCAGTATATCGTAGACTTGTTCAGAATTTGAACGCAGTTATACCTGTGACTGATAGTGATACTGATGATCATGTTCAGATTGCTGAACCAATTAACAAATAAATATATAATTCATGAGTTCTACAGTTGAACAAATTCAGTTGTAAAAATTAACATGAAGTTTTAACACAGTGCTTGTGAGTACCATAGGCCTATTTAAATATCTTGCACAAAAATACAAAAATAATTATGTTCATACATGATGCACAGTGAGTAGAAATAACAAGTTCTGTTGTTTCACTGGGGGGCTTTGTTAAATAGTGTGAAGGTGTTGAAGACAAAACAAATGCAAATTCTCATCAATCAACTATCATTTATTCAGAAACAAAAGATATATTTTCACAAAGAACAACAATAATATATTTTCAATCTCACATCGCACAAACAAAAACAACACTGACAGCTAACATGCCAATCATTAAAAGGGAGCTATTGGAAAATAAGAGGTCCACACAAAACATCCATCAACTGCTCATATAGGTTGTTCAAACTGTGTTTTCATTGGTAACTCTAAGGAGTGATTGACAGCAATTCATGCGAATAGTTGTAAATTTGGGCGGAGTTTGAACAATGATGAGTTATAACTTATTTTGCTCTGTTACTGACTGGCACTTCTCACAACAGCACTTACAAGACGGGGATGTGTTTGAATTTGGAATGATTTCTTTCCAAGTTTGACAGACACCCATGCGACATTAAAAAAAATCATGTGATGTGTGCATGTAACTGATCAGCAGTCAATGACAAAACAAAACTAGAGGCTCTAAAGAGCCTGTAATCGCTCACCTAGAACTACATATAACTAGAGTGATGTCACGCATGCAGTCCGACAGTCCCAGGAATGGCAATGCTTAGATGCAAAATAGTTGGAGCCATTTTTTGTTAACAGTTTACCTAACGAATCTGCCATATCTGCACTCGTGATATACAAAATTTGCTATTCAAATTTTATTTTTTCATTTCTCTACTTCAAAACATACCTCATGACCTATTAATGGAACAAACTTGATGAGCTTGTTCCATTAAGGAGTAATAAGCCATGGTTAGAAGTAAATAAAAAATGAAAAAATCTGATGTTTCAGAAAAATAATTTGTACTGTTGGCTTCAACTTGTGTTAGGTAAAGGATTAAAGATGCAGTACATAAAGCAATGTTGGGCTATATGAGTCAATTTTCTTTTTTGCATGTAATAACTCCCAATCCTTCAAAATGCATTTTGGGAATAATTGCCTAAGTGACACGTTTGTGTGTGTGTGTGTGTGTGTGTGTGGGAGGGGGGGGGGGGGGGGGGGAGTTGTGGAAGCTATATGGAAACCTGGTCTGTATTACTAGCTGGAAAATACACATATCAACTTTGGTTGAAAACAAAAAATCCAAACGGGAGTAATCAGTTGGAAACCAATTGTTTGCAGACAGATGGACGGACGAAAGTCATGACTATAGCCCTGACTTTTGTCAGGCTAAAAATGCATTTTGTACCAAAGAAAAAAAATGGTCATGTCTAAATCCTTCAGAATGCATTTTGAGCAGAGAAAAAAAATATACCTAACTGGCACCATGGGGGTGGGGGGTGTTGTTTGTCTGGGTTTTTAACCACAAACTTTAACCAAAACTGTAAAACTGCATTTTTGACGAAAGAAAAAAAAGTGCCTAATTGGCCCCCTGGTGGGTGGTGTGGGGGGTGGGGGTTCAGGGTATGTGAGTTTAAAAAAAAAGGTTCCGCATGTAGTGACTGTAAATAGTTCAAAATGCATATTCGAGGAAAGAAAAAAAAAATGCCTACTTGGGGGGGGGGGGGGGTGCTAGTCTGGGTTTTTAACCAAAACTGTAAACAAGCATTTTTGACGAAAGGAAAAAAAAGTGCCTAATTGACCGGGGGAGGGGGGGGGGATGGGGCACAGGGGTACGTAAGGGTTAAAAAAAGGTTCTGCATGTAGTGACTGAAAATAGTTCAAAATGCATATTGGAGAAAAGTAGAAAAAAAAGCCTAATTGGGGGTGGGGGATGGGTTGGGGTGGTGGTGTTTGTTTGGGTTTTTAACCACAAACTTGGAGTCACCCTACCAAGCTACAATGAAATCCCTTCATAATTATGAGCTGTGGAATATTCTAAAGGTTTTCAGGCTTCGGGCCTCTGTTGCCGTCACAGTTGCCCAAAAGGGGACATTCTCATCAAGACATTATATGAAGTCAACCTATCACGTTACAATGAAATCCCTCCATAAATATGACCTGTAGACTGTGCTAAAGATATTTGGGCTTCGGTCCCCCGTTGTCATCACAGTTGCCCAAAAGGGGACGTTCTCATATAGACATTATATGAAGTCAACCTATCAAGTTACAATGAAATCCCTCCATAAATATGACGTGTAGACTGTGCCAAAGGTTTTTGGGCTTCGGGCTCGGGCAGCCATCATGATTGAATGATCGCAACCAAAAGGGGACATTCTCATCTGGACATCATGTGGATTGATCCTACGAAGTTACAATGAAATCCCTTCATAAATATGACTGTAGACTGTGCTGAAGGTTTTCGGGTTTCGGGCACCTGTAGCCGTCAAAGTTGCCCAATCACGTCCAAAAGGGGACTTTCTCATGTTGACATTATATGAAGTCAACCTACCAAGTTACAATGAAATCCCTCCATAAATATGACCTGTAGACTGTGCTAAAGGTTTTCGGGTTTTGGGCTCGGGCAGTTGTGACAGTTGATACATGTAGATCACGCCCAAATGGGAAAATTCTCATGTAGACATCATACGGAGTCATCGTATCAAGTTACAATGAAATGCATCCATATTAAACATGACCTGCAGACTGTGCTAAAAGTTTTTGGGTTTCGGGCTTGGGCAGCCATCACGGTTGACAGATCATGCCCAAACGGGGAAGTTCTCATCTAGACATTATACGTAGGCATTCTATGAAGTTGCAATGAAATCCCTTCATAAATACGACCTGTACACTGTGCTAATGGTTTGCGGGTTTTGGGCTCGGGCAGCCATACCGGTTGACCGATCATGACCAAAAGGGGCCGTTCTCATGAAGACATGACCTAAATAAAACCTGCATTAGAAATTTCGTGACGATCAGACAAAAACTACCGGGTATAGCCTGTACTTGAAGGTTGAATAAAAAACTTTAACCAAAACTACAAATGTCAACTAAACAGGAAAAGAAAAAAAAACAAAAAAAAAAACACTTGAACCTTCAGTAAAAAACTTTAACCAAACACTCTAAATGTTAACAGATGGATGGACAAAAATCATTACTATACCCCTTACTGTAAACAGTCGGGCTAAAAATGTGATTTCCCATAGGCTTCCCATGGTAACTATGAGCTGCAATTGTGGTCATGTTTGCAATAGTACATCAACATTACATGAGGATCATTGGAAGGTGTCCCAGTTCTCAAACATGTGAAGTTTCAAAACATTTGACTTTGTAGTTTCAGCGGGAAGATTTTTGCAAAATCCATCTATCAGAATCTGAGAATGTCTCTGGTGGCCATATTTTCCAACCAACAGGAACAATAAGTGGACCATTTGAAGAGGGCTTCCTATAGATCATTCCTGCCAAGTTTGGTTCACGTCAGCTCAGTAGTTCCAGAGAAGATGAAAATGTGATTTTCCATAGGGTTTCTATAGTAACTATAAGTTGCAATTGTGACCATGTTTGCGACACGATCAATATTAAATGAGGATTGTTGGTAGAGGGTGTCTCAGTCATCAATCATGCAAAGTTTCAAAGCATTTGGCCCTGTGGATTCAGAGGAGAAGACTTTTCGAAATCCACCAATCAGAATAAAAAAATGCTTCTGGCAGCCATGTTTTTCAATGCAAAATGAGGAGCGTTTGTAGAGGACCTGCCATAGACGATCCCTGCCAGGTTTGGTTCACATCAGCTCAGTAGTTCCAGAGAAGAAGATGAATATGTGATTTCCCATAGGGTTTCTATTATAAGCCACAATTCCAGCCATATTTGCAACCCGATCAACATTAAATGAGGATCATCGGTAGAGGATGTCTCAGTCATCAACCATGCAAAGTTTCAAAAGATTTGGCCCTGTGGTTTCAGAGGAGAAGATTTTTCAAAACCCACAAATCGGAATCAAAAAATGCTTCTGGCAGCCATGTTTTTGATGCACGGTAACAAAAATGAGGAGTATTTGTAGAAGACCTCCCACAGACTATGCCTGCCAGGTTTGGTTCACGTTGGCCCAGTAGTTCCAGAGAAGATGAAAATATGATTTCCCATAGGGTTTCTATAGTAACTGTAAGCCGCAATTGTAGCCATGTGTACCACCTGATCAACATGAAATGAGGACCATTGGTAGATGGAGTCCGAGTCATCATTTTTGTGAAGTATCAAAACATTTTGCCAGGCAGTTTCAGAGGAGAAGATTGTTTAAAATTCACCAATTCGAATCAAAGAATGCCTCTGGTGGCTATGTTTTTCAACCTACAGGAACAAAATGAGGATCGTTTGTAGAGGACCTCCCATACACCATTCCTGTCAAGTTTTGTTCACGTCGGCTCAGTAGTTCCAGAGAAGAAGATGAAAATGTGATTTCTCATAGGGTTTCTATAGTAACTATAAGCCGCAATTGAAGCCATGTTTGCAACCCGATCAGCACTAAATGAGGATCGATAGTAGAGGGGTCCCAGTTATTAACCATGCAAAGTTTCAAAACATTCGGCCATGTGGTTTCAGAGGAGAAAATTTTTCAAAATCCACCAATCAGAATCAAAGAATGCCTCAGGTGGCCATGTTTTCAAACCCATAGGAACAAAATGAAGATCGTTTGTAGAGGACTTCTGATAAACTATCCCTGCCAGGTTTGGTTCACGTCAGCTCAGTAGTTCCAGCGAAGAAGATGAAAATGTGATTTCTCATAGGGTTTCTATAATAACTGTAAGCCGCAATTGCGGCCATGTTTGTAACCCGATCAACATTAAATGAGGATAGTTGGTAGAGGGGATCCCAGTCATTATTTATGTGAAGTTTCAAAACATTTGGCCTGGTGGTTTCAGGGGAGAAGTTTTTGAAAATCTGCCAACCAGAATCAAAAGAATGCCTCTGGTGGCCATGTTTTTCATCCGACAGGAACAAAATGAGGATTGTTTGTAGAGGACCTCCCATAGACCATTCCTGCTGAGTTTGGTTCACATCGGCTTAGCAGTTACAGAGAAGAAGATGAAAATGTGAAAAGTTTACGGACGCCAGAAGACGGTGGATGCCTTTTAGGTCAGGTGAGGTAAAATCACGTAATGTGTCGAGAAATTATCCTGACAATCACCAAATACCCAATGTTTAGAAACCTATTTTACATGTATAAGTGCATCTAATAAAGACATTTATTCTATTATATCTTGTTAGACAGAGCTCTGTCAAACAATATATAAAAGAATAAATGCTCAATTCATCTTTAAGATACAGGAAAGTGACCAAATCCCTGTCAACTGAATACTCCTGTTAAATGAATAATTCTCACTGGCAAAGTGGCTATTCAATTAACCCTTTACCTAACCTGAAAAGCAGACGACACTTGCAAAAATAATTCTTGAATAACTAATTTTTTTCATTTTTTGTCTCAAAAACATAGGTTATGACCCCTCCTTGGAACGAGCTCGTTCCAATGAGGGGTCGTAACCTATGTTTTTTAGACAAAAAATGAAAAAAATAATGAAAATTAATTGGCGATTTTTGATAATAGCGCTGGCCGGTTTTGGCCGTTACGTTAGGTAAAGGGTTAACAGGGTTCCATTGTACCATAATTTGTGGTATATCGGTACTTTCATAATGCCAAGGCTCGAAATAAGTGGCACTAACAAGCTCAACAAGAGGCCCCACGGGGCCTGAGGGCGCTCACCTGATACTGGCCGAGTCATATCACCAAAATAGCAAGGGATTCTGCCTTGTGGTTATTATCAGTTTTTCAACATAAAAGTGTTTTCTCTACTTAGTAACCCAGAGTGTTCATATGTTAGATCCCCATATTGGGTACTCAATAATTTATCTATTTATTTATTGGAATTTAAGGTCACTTTCAGCATCTAAGGCTACATCTTACAGAGGCGTAATTATAATATCAAGTTTGGTCAATCGTTTATGCCTATCACTGCCCACTTTACAGGGCTTTCAATGCAGGAATTGGTTACTACTGGGCCCAATTTTATCAATAAAGCAGAACTTGAACAAACTTCAATTTGCCACTTCTAAGAAAATCAAAAATCAAATATCAAAAGATTCTGACAGGAGTAACAGAAAAAAAAGATTTTTTAAGAATATTTCTCATACTGAACTAAGTTATACATGGGCTCCCATAGGGAGCCCAAAAATAAAAGCTTCTGAAGCAGTGTTTTGGGAGAAGAAGATTCTTCAACGTTATTCCCATTAGCTACACTGTTAAAAAATGATGACTCGGCACTTTTAGTCCTAGAAAAGAACCTTATGATAAAATTTTTACCATTTTTTTCTTCCGGTCCTAAGGAAGCTTCACACCATATAAAAATTCTCAGTGCCATGTAGTTCTGGAGATATGGGCATTTAAAAAGAAAAAAATTTTTTAGCTCCTGCAGTTCCCGTGGGGGACAGGAAAACAATTTTCGGCATAAATTAGGTACTTATGACCCAATAAGCCCTCATATCAAATTTGGTTCAAATCGACTTTTTGGTTTGGAAAATAAAAATTTTGGTATAATTTGGGCTCCCACAGTGAGCCCAAATATGAACCCAGGTACTTGGCTTTACCAAACTTCACTCTCAGCCCCTAAGAATGCTGTACATCAAATATCAAAACATTTTGACTGGTGGATCTGAAAAAAAATTTTTTTTTAAAGAATATTCCTCATATTGAACTAAGTTATAATTTGGGCTCCCACAGGGAGACCAAATATGAGCCGAAGGACTTGACTTGAACAAACTTGAATCTCACCTCCCTAAGCATACTGTATACCAAATATCAAAAGATTCTGACCGGTGGATGCGAAGAAGAAGATTTTAAAAGAATATACCTCGTATTGCACTAAGTTACAATTTGGGTTCCCAAAGGGAGTCCAAATATGAACTCAGGGACTTGGCTTGAACAAACATCAATCTCACCCCCCTAAGGATGATGCATAGCAAATATCAAAAGATTCTGATTTGTGGATCCGAAGAAGAAGATTTTTAAAATATATCCCTCATATTGCACTAATTTGAACATTTGGGTTCCCATAGGGAACCCAAATATGGACCGAGGAATTTGATTTCTACAAATATGTGAATCAATGTTCCAAAGATGTTATATGTAAAATATGAAAGCTTTTAGAGCAGTGGTTTGGAAGAAAACAATTCTTTATTTTTTTCCCATTGCCTACTGTGTTAAAAAATACTGACTCAGTACTTTTTCAGAGTCCCGAAAAAGTACCCTATGATAAAACCGATAGCAATTTTTTTTTACCAATCCTTTCTGTTGGTCCCAAGAAAGCTTCACACCAAATAAAAATTCTCACTGCCGTGCAGTTTTTGAGATATAGGCGTTTTAATTTTTTTCTATTTTTAGCTCCTGTGGTTCCCACGGGGCTACAGGAAAAAAAATTTCTGCATAAATTAGGTACTTATGACCCAATAAGCCCTCACATAAAATTTGGTTCAAATTGGCCTCTCGGTTTAAAAAATAGAAATTTGGGGTGGGGCCAAAATTTTTGCTCCTCCCATAACATCGCCAAGTATAGACCTACAAACTTCTCTTGAACAAACTTGAGTCTACACCTCAAAAGGAAGCTGCATACCAAATATCAAGTCTCTGCTATTGCTGGTTCTTGAGAAGAAGATTTTTTAAGAATTGGAGCATTTTTGCCCCACCCCTCTGCTCAATATGAGCCGAAACCTAATTTGCCCAAAAATCAAAATGCCGCTATATAACCCCTACTCACATGAAATTTCATTAACATGCGGCCAGTGGTTTGGAAGAAAAAGACCCAAACACCACCTTCACGCCGGACGACGGACGAAAAGTGATCAGAAAAGCTCACCCTGACTTTCAGTCAGGTGAGCTAATAATGAATATTCGTAAAAAATTGACGAATTAAGACCCATAACTCTGTAATGAAAAATAGGGCCATGCCAGTTTTCAAACTCGCTTGAAATCTTATATTGCAAAAGACCTGTATGGTAAATATTAGTCAAATCAGAGAATGTTTGTTCAAGTTATTGTGCTAACGAGCTCAATATTCGCAAAAATTGCTGAAATTAAGGTCCATAACTCTGTAACAAAAATTCAGGCCGGGAAAGTTTTCAAATTTACTTAGATATTTTTGTAAAAGACCAGTATGGCAAATATTAGTCAAATCAGAGAATGTTTGATCAAGTTATTGCACTAACGAGCTCAAAATTTTCGTAAAAATTGAGTGATTACGGACCATAACTCTACATGTATAATTAAAAATCGGGCCAGGTCAGTTTTCGATCTTGTTTAAGATATTATTCCAGAAGACCTGTATGGGAAATATTAGTCAAATTGGAAAACGTTTGTTCAAGTTATTGTGCCAACAGTGCAATTTTATTTTTATTGATGTTTAAGGTCATATATTTATGCACAATGGCTAATCATGACCGTGACAGTTTTACGGGGTGGAGGAAGCCGGAGTACCCGGAGAGAACCACCGAGCAACGACGAGCAGCTGCCAGCTCCCCAACATCGTAACTCCGCACTGCAGCACAGGCAGGGTTAGATTGGTTGAAGACATGCATACCATCGACGTGCAGTACACCTTAGTACACGACGTCATCGTGCCCCCACGCGGGCAATGGAGATGAAGTGTCTTGCCCAAGGACACAACGCGGTTGCCACAGGTGGGATTCAAACCGAGGACCTCTCGGATTGCAGCCTGCACCTCTACATGTACCTACTGAGCCACCGTGCTCCCGCCAACAGTGCAAGGACACCCACCCACCCGGACACATACCAACTGTCACCAAACCATAGGTCTCGGTTGTTAACACAACCCAACCAAAAATAGCCAATAAATATTGCTACAACCTCCTCCCCCCCCCCCCTCCCCCAGTCAATCTGACATCATTCACCTACCCAGGATCAATAGGTAGAAAATTTGATTTTTGCATAAAATCACTCAAAATATTTCAAAACTCATTTTTAAAGTAAAGAAAAAAAATGTCACCCAATGAAACCCACCCCTATTTGGGGCAGGCCTTTAAAACCTCAAATTACCAATGAAAAATGTTGTATCCAAAACATGATGTGCCCAAATTAGGGATTCATTTGAATAACTTTCAAAACTGTGTCAGATAGAATACTATCTAATCTAGGGCCGCCCAATGTGAGCAAATGGCTACATGTAGTTTTGGGTTCATACTTTCAAAATTTTCATCTACCAGGCCTTACTACATGTTCATATAGTTAATGTGGCCTTACTACATGTTCATATAGTTAATGTAATTTAGCTAGGAGTAGGGGTGGGGGGGAGGGGAAGGTCTGTTTGGTGATTTGAGGGTTTTTACACATTTTGAAGCAGATAGAAAAAAATCACCCAAAGGAACCCTTCCACCCCCCACCCCCAGGGTGAAAGTTATTTTTTATAAAATTACTCAAAGCTCTCCAAGTCTTCTAAAGCAAAAAAATATAATTTGGGCAAATGGACCCCCCACCCCACACACACACACACTCTGGGGGGGGGGGGGGGGGGGGGGGACACAACAAGTGGCCTGGTGGTCCCCATTTGTGCAAATGTTAATCTTAAGTTCTCACATTACATCAAACTAAGGTTTACCATAATTCACTTAAACAAATAATAAATTCTGTATAGGGTAATGTATGAAACTTCATACACCTCTGGTGCCCACTAAAATCAGTCAACCATAATACTTTAAAAAAAATGTAAACTTGTAGTCATAGTAATACTATATACCAAATATCAAAAGATTCTGCCTGGTGGTCTGAAGACCTTTGAAGAATATTGCTCATTTATTTATTTACTTATTGGGGTTTAATGACACTTTTAACAGCGAGGGTCACCTTGTGTCGGATAATTTTACAGGTGGAGGAAGCCGAAATACCCAGAGAACCACCGAGCAGCAGTGAGAAACTGTCAGACTCACCAGTGTAACTCCATACAAGCAGGGTTAGCATTCGTTGAAGACAAGTGCATCATCGGTGTGCAGTTCACCTTGGTACACAGGGCAACCATGCCCCCACGCAGGCAATCAGGATTAAGTGCATTGCCCAAGGGCACAACATAGTAGCCCCTGTTGGGGATCGAATCATGGACGTTTTGGTTTGAAGTTAAATGCAGTGATCAATGAGCCACTGTGCCTCCAGAATATTTAACCCCTAACACCCCACCCCCCACAAGCAGGCCTTCATATTACCCCAAAATCAAGGCGGTAAAGACTGTGCCAAATTAGGAGATGGTTGCCAACAGCTTGTTGCAACATTTTAAAATAAAGATATATGTTAAGAAATACTTTTGCAAATTGCATGATGCAAAATAGGTCTTAGAAATATTACAAATATTCTATTTGTATGTATATTGACTAATCATATAGTTTCTCATATTTCGGGCTCATTTTTCACGTGAATCTGATGTGTCCAAATTAGGTGACTCCAAAGGCCTGCCCACAAGGACTGGTACTAGTGGTACTGGTAGATCTGAAGAAGATGATTTTTAACGAATAGTCCTCATATTGCATTGTATTGAAGCTCGGGTTCCCATACAGTACTGGTCTGGTCATGAGGAGCCCAAATCTTGAATTTATTTAAACCTCCAAAGGATGCTTCATATCGAATATCCAGAAAATCTTGAGTGGTAGATTTGAACTTGAAGAAAAATTGTTAAAGAATATTTCTACAATGTAGTATTGCATTGTGTTAAAATCTGGGTTGCCATGCATTGAAGAGCCCCAAATAAATATGCCCCCTTATTGCTAAATAAAATGTGTGGAAAACTGACGTGCCGTAAGTTGTAACTTTCTAATCAGAGTAGTTACTAGCACCGAAAAGATGTTCGGAGGGTACGTCCATGTCGGTCGTCTCTGGCAATGTCTTTTTCGGTGTCAGCTGTAGTGTACACAAATTTACGAAATCTTGAACAGACAATCGTAATTTGTAATGAACTTTATCTTTTTTGAAGGACAATTAATAAATACTTTGCGATATCTTACCACCAGTGAGAACAACTTTGTACACTTTGTTGTGGTTTTCTCCTATTTCCTGCGACATTATCGGGCGACACAGACTTGAAGGGTCTCTCACTTGAATGAATCAGGTACCGTTAAATTGAAAACATTCGACTGACAGCAATAATTGAAACTGAAAACAATCATCGCTCTGGAGCACATGGCTCAATAGCAGTGAAAAATATTCGTAAATCTGATTGGTTGAATTACAGTTGTAAACAATGCCTAAAATTCTATGTTAACCTTCATAAAAAAGAATTTACTTATGACCTGAATTGGGCATGAAATATCAGATATTATAATTGACAAAATTGTCCAGAATAATACTTTCAGATATTCATAAATTATCAAACGGGGAAAGAAATGGGAAGTGTTCGATTTGTGGATAAGATCCTCTCTCAGATGTGGGCCAGATCCCAATACAACATTACCAGGATTACCAACCCAAAGACAACTCGGACCAAGACCAATCGGCCAACTTTTAAAGACAATTCGGACCAAGACCCATCGGCCCACTTTTAAAAACAACTCGGACCAAGACCAGTCGGCCCACTTTTAAGACAACTTGGACCAAAATGGACAGGTCGACCCACTTCTCAGGACAAGAGATAACGGAACTTAATCGGAACATACAAAACAAATGCAGGGAAGGAGCCAACATCAATGCTGTCTGGAACAGCTTCAAAGATGGGCTGAACATCTGTGTCCAGAAGCATATACCACACAAAATATGTAAGAAGAAAGACGGACTACCTTGGATTACAAAAGAAATTAAGTCACTAATAAGAAAGCGAAACCGATTATACAAAATAAAGAGAAAATCAAACCACCCGAAGGACATTCTACGATATAAACAACTGAAACAAACGGTACAACGAAAATCCAGACAGGCATACTGGAACTATATTGAAGACGTTATCACACCAGAAACCGGTACAGAAGATCAATCAACATCCAAGCGGTTCTGGACTTACATCAAACACAAAAAGGGTGACAAAAGCAGTGTAGCCCCACTTCAGAAAAATGGCAGACTTGAAACCGACCCTGTCAGCAAAGCAAATATACTTAATAACCAATTTAAATCGGTATTATCACCAAGTATTGACATTGACCAAGAGGAATTTAAACAACAAAAATATATGCATGACTCAGAAACAGACTACCCTGACAGCGGCAACATAGAAATCACAGAAAAGGGAGTGGAAAAACTGATACGGAACCTGAACCCACACAAAGCAGCCGGTCCGGACAACATCAGACCAGTGGTACTGAAAGAATTGGCTACTGAGATCGCACCCATCCTGACCACCATATTCACCATGTCGTTGAGCACCGGTGAAATACCAAACGACTGGAGATCTGCAGTCATAACACCAGCCTATAAGAAGGGACAGAAGTACCAACCAGCAAACTACAGGCCGATATCCCTAACCTGTATTTGCTGTAAGATCATGGAACACATCGTAACAAGCCACATAATGAGACATGCAGAAAATAATAAAATTCTGTACCCACTCCAGCACGGCTTCCGAAGTAAACGATCCTGTGAAACACAACTCCTGGAATGTGTCGACGATCTGACAAAAAATCTTGAAACCGGAAACCAAACCGATCTACTCATCCTTGATTTTTCAAAGGCATTCGACAAAGTCAGCCATAGTCTGCTTGTCCACCAACTCCATCACTATGGGATAAGGGGCCTAATAAACAACTGGATCAAGGCATTCCTGAGTGAAAGAACTCAGAGTGTTGTAGTAGACGGCGAAACATCAGACACAGCTAGAGTGGAATCCGATGTCCCTCAAGGTTTCGTCTTGGGTACCAGCCTCTTCCTGTTTTATATAAACGATCTACCACATAATCTACACTCAACTGTACGCCTTTTTGCTGATGACACCATTGTATACCTAACCATAAAATCACCTGCAGACAGCGCTAAGCTCCAATCAGACCTGGACAAACTGGCCCTATGGGAGAACAGATGGAAAATGGAATTCCATCCAGAGAAATGCACCGTCCTGACCGTCAGCAAAAAGAGAAATTCGATACACCATGAATACAAATTGCACGGACATGTACTAAAACACGAAACGTCAACTAAATACTTGGTCTGCACCCTATCCAACGACCTGACCTGGAACGAACACATAAACAATATAACCAACAAAGCTAACAGAAGCCTCGGTTTCCTCCATCGAAACCTTAACATCAAATCAAAGAAAATAAAAGAACAAGCATATAAATCCCTCATCAGACCCCAGCTAGAATACGCCACCACAGTCTGGGACCCACACCACAAAAACCTAATTGAAAAAGGAAAAGGTGCAAAGAAGATCAGCACGCTACGTTACAGGACGGATCAGAAATACCTCCAGCATCAGCAGATTGATCCAAGACCTAAAATGGAAAAAAACTAGAAACGAGAAGAAGAGAGACCAGACTCATCATGTTATTCAAGATCAGTAACAGCTTAGTAGCAATTGACAGAGAACAATACCTGTCCAGGCCGTCAAGACCATCACGACACACCCAAGCCCACTCCTTTGCATTACCAACAGCAACAAAGGACGTGCGAAAATGGTCCTTCTTTGTAAACACCATCAAAGATTGGAATAAACTTCCACCCACCATAGCCTCCGCCAGTTCACTTGAGTCCTTCAAGGCCCAAGTGACATCTTTGCAAAACTATTAAACCTGTAAATTGTTTTTAACCTGTTTTTAACTTAATGCGCACACACACATGCCATAATATTCGACATGTTGAATGAGGGCATTGCATGGAAGAAGAAGAAGTTGGACCATTTTTCAGGACACCTAGGACCAAGAAAGGCTAATCGAACCCAGAAAAAGACACATATAGATCCATTAATCCAGGTTTCGCTAATGCAGTACATAACATTAGAGGTGTTATTGTTGTTTAGCTGTTCCACTAACAAACAACCACAATGATCATTAACTATCAATGTAATTCGTGAATATGGCCATCCCTTTACTTTTGATCCGACCTGTTTTTACATTGTGCCGTCTTGGGTTTTATGTTTTTTTGTCCGACGTGTCTTTATCTTTTGGCCCGATTTGTCTTAAAAGTGGACCGACTGGTCTTGGTCCGATTGTCTTTGTTCTGGTTGTCATGTATTCGTTCGTGAAAACGAATATTATCATGAAATAACGCATTTTTTTCTGTTTTGGGGTTTTCTTTTTTTGTGGGGAGGGGCGGGGGTTGAAAACGAATCTTCAAATTCAATATCTGTCCTTTCAAATTAGCAACCATGCCACCTTAGCACATTTGGTTTAAAAAAGCCGGGTATTTACCAGAATGTACAGCAAAAATTTTAATGTGGGAAAATTTATGATTTGTAACATCTTCTCCATATCCATCAACAACACCTATCAAGTAATTTTAGGGGCACCGGCGATTTACTCCATAGAACCCATCAACCCCAAACTGAACACCATAGATAATAGAGATATCTGAGAAACGGATCACCCAATAGATTTCATTCAAAACGTGTAACGGAGTTTTGTTTGGTTGCAGAATAATATACACTGTCTTTAATATTTGTTGAAGTTAATTTCATGTTTAAGAATTTTGGTACATTTCCTCTGGAAATCATTTGATATAACTTCAGTATATTTTAGCATGTTAGAAGTAGAAAAAAAAACAGTAAAACATCACTTGTAAATGCATATTTACCTTTATTGTGTATGAATAGCCATTTGTTGAGACAAGTTTCTTTCCCCACCACGCTTTGTGTCAAGTTCAACAAGTGTTTGACCACCGAGGTGGTATCAGTCCCCTACGGCGCTTTTGTGATATCATCTGTTTTTGTCACAGAAGACACTAGAGTATATAAGCATCTTGGATTTTGAAAAAAAATATTGAGCGTGCATAATCCCCTCACAACCCTTTATCCATGTACCATATATGAAAGGCGTAGCTTGAACCATGTTGGAGGGAGGGGTGGTAACATAAACTAGAGAAAAAATCTTAAAAAACACAACAAAAATGGCCGCCATTCTGCCATCTTGGATTTTGAAAAATAAATATTGACTGTGCACCATCCCCTCAGAACCATTGATCCATGTATCAAATACGAAA